>JAGFMF010011625.1:287265-467982 GCA_019455555.1 Galemys pyrenaicus
CCGCTCTCTGTGGTGAATCCTCTCGCCCCCCCCCCCCACCTCTGGTCTGTGCCCCAGTGCTTGTATGCATAAATAAATAAATCTTTAAAAAAAAAAAAAAGAAATATCATTATCTCCATAGAGAAATTGTAACTGAAAGTAAGACAGATGAAATAGAATTTCATTATCATATAACCCATATTTTTAATTCTAACCTATATCTGTATGAAATTAAACCCTATTTTTTTACTGTCATGACATTTTACTATAGCAATAAAAAATTGCTCTTTGGTCATTACTTTGTAATGATCAAATGTATGCATGCACACACATATGTATACATGTATACATATATGTATACATATATGTGTTTATGTAGAAATAGTTATGAGCATCTATTTTGTCCTCCTTAAAACTTATGTTTATTATTCTTATTTTACAAGTAAGAGACTTGAAGTTCAGAGGACAAAATTCATATTCACATTCTCTGGTGAGCACATATTCCAGGTAAGGAAATATTTGATGACACATTGAAAATTAAGTAGTCATCAAAAGAGCTCCAAGAAACACAGAAACATTAGAAGGTGACTCACCTTTATATTATGCATAGCACCCTCCTAGTGCTCACTTCTCACTTCTGCCTTCTAATTTAGTTATTTCTTCCTATGAAAATAGAAGACAAAAGTAGATGAAGAGCTACCATAATATGATTTTACTGTGAAACTATTTCTACTAATGGAAAAAAAACCTTAAAAAACAGTAACTAATATTGCCTGTTAACCTAAAAATAAAAGACAAAATGAGAGATAAATAAGCATTTATTTGTGATTGAAGTATTACAATGTGGGGTACACAGATTCAAGTAAAAAAATGAAACAAAAAACTGAAGTGCCCTGAGAAATGGTAAACATTAGGGTAGGAAGGTAGTTATGGGGAAGAAAAATGAAAATTAAGTAAGTGGTTAAAGAAAGTAAATCATCTAATTTCATTTTTAGCATGTGGCAGTAAAATATTCCCAACATCATTACCGAAGAGGCTTTCCTCATTCCAGTGCTTATACTTTACTCCATGTCATAGATTAGTTTTCCAAAAATGTATGGTTTTATTTCTGGGCTCTCAACTCTCTTCCATTGGTCTGTGTTTTGTTCCAGGACCATGCTGTTTAAATTATTCTATTTTTGTAGTATAGTTTTTTTTAAAGATTTATTTATTTATGCACACAAGAGCTGGGGTACAGGCCAGAGTCACAGGAGGTGAGAGGATTCACCAGACAGAGTGGGGAGCAGAACAGGCAGACTGACTGAAACACACTGCTGATGGCAGCAGCGGGTGAGGCAGGAGAGGTCTGCTGCGCCATGTGGGTCCCCTCCCTGGCCAGCAGCAGGGATCGAACTCATGCTGCAGTGGTTGCGGTTTGCTTCATAGTGCGTTGCTTAACCCACTGCGCCACCAGGGAGGCCCATCTATTTTTGTAGTATAGTTTGAAATCTAAAAGTGTGATACCTCAATTATTTTTTTTTTCCTTTTTAGTCAGGAGAGTTTTGGTTTGGGGGAACTTTTGTGGTTCCATATGAATTACATTAATATTTCTTTGAGGAATTCCATTGAGATTTTTATGGGATTACATTAAATCTGCATATTATTTTGGATAGGATGGTCATTTTGACAGTGTTGATTTTTCCTATCCATGAACAGGGAATGTCTTTCCATTTCTTTGTGACTCCTTCTATTTCTTTTAACAATGTTAACAAAATTAAACTATTTTGGCTATATAGAATTGGATACTGATTCTGGTAAGATTATCAGACTATCCATTCTCCTACTGGGTTCAAACAAAGATTCCTGAAACAATTGCTTTTTGTATTGTCCAGTGGTCTTTTGGTCAAGTACAAACAGACAATACACAATTTTCTGGTCATGACAGCTATTCCAATTAATGTTTGTTTTTCACATCTAAGAGGAGGGGAGGTCTTTCTAAATTAATTTGCAATGATACTAAGTCAGTTTTTTTCCCTTCACATTAATAAAAAGTAGTATTACCAGAATGATCTGTGGTAGTAATATTGGTATCGGGGAATTATGAGGTGTTCAAATATGAGTATGTGTTCCAGTGGCAGACAAACCTGGGATCTAAACTTTATGTTATCATTTAAAATCTATGAGAGGCAGACAAAGTTAATAAATCTTTTTTTGACCTCAGTTTTCTAAGACGCAAAACAGAATTACCTAACTAGAATGTTACATGGAAATATTCAACTTGTGTCAATGAGAGACAACATTTACAATAGATTTAGTAGGTACCTAATTCCAGATTCTTCAACTCCTGACAGTCCTGTGTTTTGAGTATTTTAAATGCTTATTTTATTGTTTATATATTTCAGAAAAGGCGTGTTCATTCATTTTGCTAAGATTCCTCATGTATTGCCATAAAGTTGGATACTGATAAGGTTAACTCTCAGTTGCTAACTAATTATTCTGCAAATGCTAAATACCCATGTGAATTAAATTCTTGTTTTCATCATGAGTCACTCACTAAAAGTAAAGAGCTGTTTAAAGTTGTGTAAAACATTGAGTAATTATCTATCAAAAATAAGAGTCCAGGGATATTTAAATTCTTTGCATTCCAGTGGCAGACTGTGTTTGAGTCAAATCATTAAGCCAAATCATTTTATGATTGAGGATACAAAAACAGTCTCTGACTATGAAAAGGAGGTGCCATGACACAGGAGAATGACCCTACTCCCCATTTTTGTGGCAGCATGTGAAGTATGCTGCTGTGAAGTGCACAAACACGATCACATATGGGGAGAGGCAACAGCTGTCTGCATAAAGTCTTTGGCCTCCTGCTGCCCTCCATCCTAGAGGCAGCCACGGTGGTTGATGGCTACCCACCATGCTATACTTTATTGCTTCATTGACTGTCGCAAATGCTGACAACAGTTTATCAGCTGCAAAGAAAATTATTTGATTTACTCAAGTTCTTTTGCTACCATTCCAGAGTCTTACATGTCCTTGGTTAAATGGTGCCCTTGTAAAAATTGCAAGGCAAAAAAAAACTGTTTTCCCCTTAACCAAATAGATATAGTGCTGTGATGTGAAATTACTGAAAAAAAAAAATGTGATTTGGGGAAATTACAGTTCCTTGTTTAGTATGTATTGTGCATGCCCTACAGCCTTCCCTAACCAGTAGCTCCCAATTTCATTTAAATTGTAATGATTTCCTTTAAGGACAATTAAGTTGCCCAAGAGCAGTGCTTGCATACTAATGTAGCAGAGGCAAGGCTCAGTGTAGAAGAGAGTAATAACTGTTTATTAATATGATAATTAAGTGTTAATGCTTAGCAACCTAATGATATCTTTTAAATAACTTACATTTTTGGAGCCAAATCCTGGCAAATGGAATTCTATTAAAAATAACAAATGCAGTGAATATAAAAATAAATGATGCTAATCTGCCATTAAATCACATATATTTTCTGATTTGCATCACATATTAGAGAAGTTCCCTATTCTCTCTTTTCTACCAAATATGCAAATATGCAGTATAATTATCCATGCCCATTTCAGAGTTTTTTATGCTTGTGCTGTATATATGTATATATTCAAAAGGAAGGAGAAGTAATAAAAAGGTAAAGAGGTAAAGATGAATACCATTTTAGAACATCTTTTTTAAAACTAGCCCCATAAAAGTATGCATATTCAGGATTTTCAAATATTCTCAGAAAATAAAACATCCAAAATGTGATATTTCAAATTTTAATCCTTTCTATGGGTCCTCATTTTTCAATATCAAATTATCTTTCATCTTTTTACAGACTATTTCATAAATAATACTTTCAATTTCCTTAGTTTTACCTGTTTTCTCTTTTTAAAATTTGCTTTTAAATATTATAATATAAACCCATAATCTCACTTTATTATTACATCTGTACTGACATATACATTTGACAAGCTATCCCTATTAACATAACACAGTGCCTATTATTGGGAGAACAAGCAGAAATTATCATTGTTCTGACAAATTGAGTAACAGGCAAAATTTATTCTATAATTGTGATGTCATACTTCTTTAAATATAATAAATAAATCTTTCAACTGTTAGGTTTCATTTTTAGAAGCTGTCAAACTATTTCCCAGGTTGAAATGAGCCACAATGGTATTATATTCATTGAGTGATTTTTGGTCTCTGAACCCAACAATTAAATGTGGAAAATATCCCACTTAAAGTCACAGTCATGAAATTCTGCTTTCCTTTCAGAAGGAGACATCTTCTCTTTTCACTGTTCTGCTAGTATTGTGTAAAATATGCACAAACTTACTAAATCAAGTTTTTTGAAGATAAAGTTCTGGTGAAGAGCTTTTGAGAGAGTAACATGTTTAAGTATTGACAGAAGTAAAGGCGAAGTCCAATGTTTAGTGGATTAAATAAAAATAAGAATTAAGAACGTTCACTGGATTTAATCACAAAGAACTCCTTGATGGTCTTTAAAAGGGCATTATTCTTAGAGTATAAGGAATTAGGTGAGACTGCCATGGATTGAAATGTGAAATTGATTAAATTAAATCACAAAGAAATTTTTTAAATACTTTACAATGAAAAAGTTTTGCTATAAAGGAAGGGAAAGACATAAGGCATTAGCTGAAGAGAGACTATAGGATTGAGTACTATTCTAGAGATAGAGATAGAGTAGATGTTTATATTTAGATATGTGCAATTAGGAGACATTGACTGATGTTAACAGGAAGGAAGAAATGATGCAACAAGTTCTCTGAGGAAGCTGGAGTAGAGGAGACTGAGCACAGTTGGAGAAGCTGGTCTTGAAATATAGAAGGAATACCGCCATCTCCAAAACTTCAAGAAAGGGGGTGAGGTGGTTTTGTGTCTACCTTGAAATCAGGAATCTCATATCGGATCACCTCAAGTTTTTGAGTTAATTGAAATAAAATGAAAGCACTGCCATCTAACCATCCCTTAACCATAGTCCTTTTAAGTTTGATGCATTTTTCTTCAATATATTAAGCAGCGTAGTTTTTGAAATACAGACTTTCATAACACACTCGATATTATTCTCCCTTAGTCTGTAGACCTCTCAACCTTAAAGGTTGTAGCTGATCTAGTTAGTCTCTTTTCTATTTCCAACTTCTGGTTCAAGTTATTATCTAGTGTCTTTCTGTGGATCTCTAAGGTAGTGAAGAATTCTCTCCTATTTGCCCCCAGGTTCATCCCTTTGGCTTCTGGTCAAAATTATACTGACATACTGTCTACCACCTTGTACACCTGGCTGGGATCCATGATGCTAACTAGAAAAGGCTTCTATCTTCACACTAACTCTTCTATTCATAAAGGGGAATAAGTTCTACTTCCTCCATTAAAACATGCTGGATATTCTGTTTTTCTACATTTTTTGCTTTACTTTGGCGATTCACATCTTACCATTTTTTAAGTATAATAAAAAAGAAAAACACCAATTAAAAATTGTTTTGTTGACATGAATGTTGGCTGTTTATGATGGAGAGTTTATATTTTCATTAATTTCCAAAGTGTGTGGAAATCTTTTGGTAACAAGTGAGGGACTATGACACAAAGTTTTAAAACAGGAATTCCCTGGTATCGTAGGGGTTAAGTCTCAGTACTATCCCACTATCACTACTGCAGCCTGAATAATTTGATTCCCAGCCAGGGAGCTGACCCATATATGGTCAGCTCCTATCTCTTATCTTGCTAGCTGCTCTCCTCAGCAGTGTATTTAGGTAGATTTGCCTGTTCTGCTCCCAACCCTGTCGCTGGTGAATTCTCTCACTCTGCACGCCTCTAGCCTGAACTTCAGTTCTTCTATGCATAAATAAATAAAATAAATCTTTTTTTAAAAAGCCAAAGTTTTAGAAACACAGTTTAATAATTTAAATTGGAATTTAATAAAAATGACACATTTTAACAAAAATGTCTTTTGGGGAGCTAAACTCAGGTCAGGAAAAGCTAGAAAGTTAAGAGTTCTAAATGGAGACACAGCAAATCTCCCAAATTTTTCTTTTTTTAGTCTAATGAACAAATGCATTAAGGTCTGGAGTAAGATACACTGATTTCTTACAGGTGAGTTTACTAAAATTTTCTAAGTGTACACAACAATTTTTTTCCTCAACACCAGGTGGCTATGTCATATGTATTTTATTTTGCTTATTAAGATTCCCTAATCAAACTTTTTGCCAGAATGCTAATAAGAAATCTCATGAATTACCTAGTCCTATGAGGTAAATTACTTTAACTGAACTATACTGTAAAGAAAACCAGAAAGACAAAAAGCAAGAAAGCTTTATGTTAGTGGAGGTATTATGAACAAATTCATTCTACAAGGAAACAAAAACAATGAACTATTGATTTCACAATGGCAATATGATCTCACATATTTACATTTCTTCATTTTGGATATAACAGAAATTATCAGGTATATATGAGGAATTCTGTATTAGGCCTATAAAAAGCAGTGCTGTCAGTAGAACAAAACAGGTTATTTTCTGTAATGGATGAATCAGCTGGGATGGATGAAGTAGAAAAACAACTAGTTTCAGTACACACATAACTAAACATATTAAAGACAAACAAAAACAACTGTACTTATTTCCCCCAGAATGAAAATCATTAGTCTGAAGTATGAAGGAATCAGTGCTACAAGCACCTTCAGTTATGTGTGCACATGTGGGTTTTATGGGTGTGTTGTGGGGAATTGAGGGCTTGAAGAAGTCTGAAAACTTCACAAAGACCAAAACTCTTTACATTTTAGTGGTCATTTGGTGATTGAAGTTGAGGAATCCAGCAGAAAAAGGGAAGAAAAGCAGTTACACAGCTAAGCGTTGGCGTGTAAATACCCCAATAAACACAGAAGAACGATTTTCAGTAAAGTGAATTCTAAATCAGGTGAGCCTCCATTTTTCTTTCTTTTACTTATGTCCTTTTAGTTACTGCATTTAGACTGAAAGGTATTCTAAATATCCCACAAGCTGAAGGTGAAAGAGTATAAAGATTATTGAGCAGTAGATAGAGATTAAGGCATAAGGAACCTTATTTGCACCCGTCACGTCACTGATGATAGTCAGCTTCAGGGAAATGCACAGGTGAGATTTGCCCACCAGCTTCTATCAGCAGAGGTTTCAGCCTCATTCTAGGACTCATTTGGAGGAAATTCTCCAAGCGTATGGAGAAATCAAGTGATTCACAGCCAAATCATAGTTCACTATGGCTCATGTCCTTGGCACCATGAGAAAAAGAAAAAGACAGAGAGAGAGAGGCACTAACTATAGTGCCATAGTCAAAAGTGCCAATGTCTAAACTGGTAAATGACATTCTGTGAATCCTTGTAAAAAATGACATTCTGTAAATCCTTGTAAAAAATGGAAATTAAAACTTGATAAACAAAACAACTAACCATTCAGAAATTTAACAGCACTTCCTCATAAATCTGGTTTATGTTAGTGGAGTTAAACTACAGTAGTATATAGTATATAGTATTCAAAGTTAAACTACAGTAGTATATAGTATATAGTATATAGAATGAGAGCTAATATCCTGTAGAATCTTAGAAGAGCATTGAACTAAAATTCAGAAGCTACCATGCAGGGCCAGGCTAAGAAGCAGAGTTGAAAACTATAAAAAGAGGAAAGGAACTTTCTAAAATTCCAAATAATGTATAAATTATAATATAACATGATCAATTGTATACAACACTTGGTCCATCCAAGTTGATATACCATAACTTCTGGCAAAAAGGACAGATGCTTCTACATTAAAGACATAGAAATAGTAATAAGGTGACAGCAAGTGTTTCTAATGGAGTGTGGAACCTCAGACTAAAGCCTTTCCCATTCTAGAACGTTAGATTCATTACCACAAAGTGAAGACTGCCAGCTAAGCCCAAATTATCCCCATACACTGAGATCCCTGAAGACTTTCCACTCAGGGAAAAGTGAGAAATCATCCTGTATATACAACAGAAGAAACCCAAAGTACCTTTCCAGGGCTTAATTACTAAACAAATGGTCAGCCAGAGACTGCCAGATGGATATATAAATAACAGTGGTAGCATGAGAGATACCAACTAAAATCAAAACAAAAGCTGACTCTCAGAGAAATATGTAATTCAACAGACAATGTTTAAATATATAAAATGAATACATCCAGAGAGACAGGGCGGTGTAAGTTACATCTTTAACAACACATAAATAGAATACCCAAGGGAAGAAAAATGGAGAGATTAGGGAACAAACAAACAAATAAGAAAATGTATTTTCTGTACAAAACTTGAGATATTTGATTCCATCTATCATTCATGTCAAAAATTCAGGCTTAAAATGTCATTTTCACAAAATGATAAAAGGAAATTTCTAAAATGCCCAGTAATGTGTAAATAATATTTTTTAAAAAATGTGAGATCAGCTGAGATCTAGGGAGAGTAGAGAGGATAAAATTCTGAGGGAAAAAAATAATAGAAATGAAACAAAGAAGAGTGCTAGATAATGAAGAAATAGGCCTACCCTAAACTATTTGTGGTCCCAATGTGAACAAATAGGTTGGCAAATCAATAGATACTTAGTATGTTTCCTACACTGGATATTGTTTTCTACAACAGCATCCAGTCCCCCCTCCCAGATGGACTGGCCCTGCATCTCCAGGGCTGGGACCTTATTAAAAACCTAGGCTCCCATCAGGAACTAGGAAAAGGAAGGGGAAATGGGTGGATGAGTGGGCTTGCAGGCCCTCAGAGTGGAAAAACACCTGCAATTGAAAAGAATAATACCAGCTCTGGGATTGCCTGACCCTTCTGGAACACCAGCCTCTGAAGTCAGGGCTTCCTCAGTGTGGTGAGTAGGTGATCTGTTTTGCCCAGCTTTTATAATATTGGCTTCTCTAAATTTGAATACAAGCTCTCTGAGAGGAAGGCAGTGATTAGCCCTCAAACCCTTACTTTAAATGAGGACACTAATCCCTATTTCATAGTGCTGCGGTGGTGAATATTTACTGAAAAGCAATATAAAGTTTATTGACGCTTTGGTGGTGAGAATGGTGTGGTAATATCCATTTAAAGAGGTACGAATTTGTACTTCTAAAACATAACCCAATGTTATTTCGATTTAAGGGCTGAAGAAAGTATGAAGAATAGCAATAAAATAAAATATCAATATAATCAAGGGAAAAAACCAAACCAAAACCAAAACCAAACCCATGCATCCAACTTCAAGGAATTCACTAAAAGGGAACTATTAATACTGGTGAATTTGTAGTTGTTCCTGCAAATATTATGGCCCTTTTTATGATTTCTCTTTACAAATATCAATCCCATTGCCTTTTTTCTCAAAATATGTCAGAATGTGATTGCCAATAACACCATTAGAGCTGGTGTTATTATTATTAGAACTCTTTAGTCAGTTGTTAATATGACTAGATTTTAGAGTTTGTAGGGTCAGAGAAATCAGGTCTTTCCACCCTCCCACCACTAGTATAATGATGGATACCTGCAGTGCTGCACTCCTGCCTAGGAGGGCATGCACAAGTGGGCCACTTGAGTTTGGACAGGGCTTATATGGGTGGTGTCATGAGGGCGCCAGTACCAACAAGCAGCAGCAAGAACAGCAACAGAGGGAGAAGCAGCAAGAGCAGCAGAACGAGACGAGAGCAGCAAAGCAGTCGAGAGGGTGAGGTGCGCCAGGGGGTCCCAGCCCTCCGGCACCCATGCCTACCATGTACCTGATGCCACCTCTGTAATAAAAGTATAAAAGCCACCAAGGGCTCCTGGACTTTCCTTTACCCTTAGCAGCCAGAGCCATCCTGAACCTGTCCAGTGCTGCCTTCCTGCCACTAAAGAGTTAAAATGCTTAAGTTAGTGTATAATTATAATTAAGGGTTTTTCTTTAATGAATAGGAGATACTGGAAGTAATTATTGACAAAATTTAGAATTTACACAAGAAATTTAAAGAACACAAGTCTCTTTCCCAAGGTTTCTGATTTGGGCCCGGGAATAATTTGATGAGTCCACAGTTCCATGCATCTATACTTAGGGAATCAATCCTTGCATATGAATTGTTGAGGAATTAAACTATTTTAGTCTGTCTCTGAGTCAGCTATTTCTGGTTGAACCATTTATTACATCTTAAACTATTAATAGAGTTTAATATCCCCAACTTTACTCTTACTTTAATTCAAAAGGAAGAGCATTCGGTCATAAGGAAATGAATTAAACTATCATTATTATAAATATGATGAAGGTAGAAAAGTTTTATACTACTGTAATCCTGTAACACACTTGTAGGCAGATTTAGAAGAAAGTTTAGTAGAATATTTGTAGTGTATCCAACTTCACAGGTGTAAATTATGAGTACAGCTGCAATTGAGTGTATGTGATTAGTGCTGATGTCTTGGCTGTGAAGGCTCAATACACAAAAAAGGGTTGAAATAAATTGAAATAGAAAAAGGGTTGCGTGTAGTCAGAATGCCAGTTCAGGTTCTTGTTTGGGGCTCCATAAAAGCAAAGTAATTTACTTTAACTTTCAATTGGCCATTTTACTATCCAGAAAGCATTAGTTCATTTGTTTATTCAATAGCAACTATTAAGTACCTACTGAGTGCCAAGGAATATATGAAATTAATTTATCTTATCTTACATAGAGGCTTTTAGTAAAAACCTAGAGTTCAATATTGTCCTTGCCTAAAAGGATGGCATTGTTATTAGAAGACAAAACTCAGTATGACTATTTCCACTTGAAATCTATTTCCAATTCTCTTTGCAAGCCTATCCCAGGGAAAGCAGATGAGAAGACTTTTTCAAATCTTTCAGTTACTACCTCACCCAGTTAAATGATCAATTCATTAGCATATTAGATTTCATTTCACACAAATGATTTCATTCTAATCTATAATTTGATTCACTTATCAAAGGATTCGCTGTTTTAAAGCCTCAGAATTCTTTAGTTCTCCATAGGTCATTTTTAGAGGACTCTTGGAAAAGCTAAGTTTCTTCAAACACGTCCATTGTAATTATGAAAATGAAGCATCTTAGAACATTTTCCCCTAGTAAATATTTATTTCCTCTTTATTTTTCCAAAATAAATATTTAGATTTATTAAGATAAGTTTAAGCAATGACAAAATGTAAATACTAAGACAAGTCTAAGTAATATATTCAATAAAATTATATATGATTGGTAAACTTGTTCCACTAAAATACTGAAAAGACTTAGTATTCTGACTTTTAAAAAGTATTATTATTGGATTCAATATGAAATATATGGGTATGTCTTTAAAAAGTTCAGTACTGTGCCTCTGTCAAAAATATTTCACCCTGTTTCTATAGGAAAATCAGACTTGATTTGTATCATTTTGACTTAAATTACTTTTTATGGGTCTGTAACACACCTTGTGTGTCAAGACTATTTTTGCCTCTTTTTTTTTTTTTTTTTTTGGCAAATCCTACTCAGCTTGACATTTTTCAAGGATATCAACATTATAAGAACTACATCATTTGAGGAAAACAGAAGGAAACTTTGAAATGACCCGAAAAGATTACAATGGCTGTCTGAATGCAGTGAGGTGCAAGTAATAAAACTGGTGGAAGGAAATAAAACTGATCAGATATATAGATAGCAATCTGTTAATGAAAAAATAAATAAGTTCAAGGAAGATTGAGGACAGAGACTGGCAAATAGAGTGAATAAGATCTTCCAGACTGAAAGCCATTTTGATGATAAGTTGATTCGAGTAATTAGAAAATTCGAAATGAAAAAAGCAATCAGATATAAACGAGGAAATGATTGTGGCTTAGGGGGATTGGACTTGCTTATGAGTAAATACTGTGGCCTCTAAAATGTCACCTTCTTGACTATAGAACAATCTAAATATCTACCTTATTTGAAGGAGTCTAGATTAAAAACATGAAATGATTCTTTCAAAGAGTTAATGTGAAGAATGCAACAATTTTACAGATACCCAAATGGGTAAGAACTATTACAAAGAGAGAATTCTCCAAACCAAGAGACTGCATTATAGAAGATCAAAGAGCATAGTGAAAACACCATAACATATGTAGTATTTTAGAGAGCCATAAGTCAGGGTTAGTTCATTGCATTCCTAAATCTACCAAGTAGGAGAGGGGGAGGTGATAATCCCTTTGGCTTACACAGTGAGGCTAAATTTTCTGGACTGTGTTGTATTTTTCTCTGATACACCCAGAGTTTCCAGCATTTCTTGTTATTTTCTTTTGATTACTTCTGTTATGCCTTTGTTTTATGAGGCAGAATATAGGATCATAATATGATATTATTCTCTATGACCCCTTAGCCTTCCTTCCAACAGAGAAAAACTGAATGAAGAGCATTAGTGGGTTTTATGTTTTCTATGGACACATGTAATACAGAAAGTCTCCTAAACTAGAATTATAAGGCATGTCTTCATCTCTGCTGTTTTCTCTCTGTGCTCCAGAGACCCTTCCTTCTGACTTTTGAAATATAGACTTGCAGGCTTTTTTTTTTTGTTTTAAAATTCTGTTGGGTGTTAAGACTGCTAGGTTTTTCCTTCTCCTTCCTACTCTCCAAACTGGTGGAGAGACATGAAATAGCAGTGTCAACAGGAACATGTTGCCACTAACATTAGAAGTGCTGGAGAAAAGTTCAGGGTGTGTCTAAATTTGTGTGGCCCACAGTTATTTTCATGTCCCACTGGAGGATAGTTTGAGTCTGTGGCACAAAAAGGCTTATTTAAACCACTGTCTGTCTCTGACCCTGGGTAGAGGGGGAAGGAAAACAGACCCATCCACTTAAATATCTTCAGTTGAGCTAAGATAAGAGTAGGGAGTAAACCTGAAGGCAGAGTGTCTAATTGATGTCCTTCACATCAAGAATGGAATTATTTTCAGCTGTGAAAAAAATCTAAATACATAGCTAAAATATGACAGATGTTTAAATTCTTTATCACTAAATACTATAGATAGGAAGAGGCTGGTGAGGTATTTCCAGGATCTTCAGGATAATCAGGAAGGACCTGAGACCACAATTACATGATTGAGGTTGGAAATGATAGCTCCCCAGTCTAGCCTTAGATAACTTTAGCCCAAATCTGTTATTCCTTGATGTCAGCTTTATGAGAAATAGCAAGCCCTGGGACCCAACTAAGGCTCACTTTTCCTGTCCTATGGAAATAAGTGTTTATGATTTGAAGATACTAAATTTTAGGGAAATGTGTCACATCAATAGATAACTAATAGAATGGAGTTTATTCCAATTAGATAAATGCCCTTTAAAAAAGTAATTTTCATGTGAATTATCAGGTTTATCAAGAATAATGTGTTAGTGGAATTTAAATTAAATTCACAAGTGGGGCCTCCCTGGTAGCACAAGGGGTTGAGCACCGCATTGTGGGGCTTCTGCAGCCACTGCAGTGCGAGTTCAATCCCAGGTCAGGGAGGGGACCCACATGGAGTGGCAGACCTCTCCTTCTTCACCCATTGCTCCCCTCAGCAGTGTATTTCAGTCAGTTTGCCTGTTCTGCTCCCCACTCTGTCTCATAAATCCTCTCACCCCCTCCACACCTATGGCCTGTACCCTAGCTCTTGTATAGATAAAATCTTAGATAGATAAATCTTTATCTATCTTGGGTAGATAAAATCTTAAATAAATAAATAAATTCATAAGTGGTTTCTGTTGTACTAGAAATACCTTCAATAGTAGTACAAAATTTTTCAAAGGGATACTGACAGAAAGTTCTAGCCTCACCTTCAACTTCTTGTATACTAACAGGGTAATGGAGGGGTAGAATACATTTACATATCTATCACTTTTCTTTTTTGACCAATAATTTCCTAATTACCTAAGTTACTACCCTTACATTATGGTTAATGTTATTAATTCTTTACTGAATTTATTTTTTTGTTTCTTTGCATTAGTAGGCATTAAGAATAGGAATGTTATGACACTGTTCTACCTTCTTTTGTCAGCTTTTTTGATTTATGTTACTGTGCTCATACAGGGTACTGTCTAGTTTTCCAAGTATATAAAATTGTCTTGCCCTATAATTTTAAGAAAAGAGGTACAAATATAATAGATTGACATATATCCCTTTATATTATCCTTTTACCTGCAGTCACAGTTATAAAAAGGAATATTATTTCCAGATTATTAATTTGCCAACTGATTGTCAATGAGGTTTTGAAATGCTTGTATCTTCTTTATTTTTGAATTAAAAGCATCTTATGGGATGACATACTATATTTAATACCCAAATGTGTGTAGCTATATAAATACAGGAATGCAACAAAGATTTTTATAAGTGATATATAATAACAAAAATAGAAAAGATGTGAAAAATGGTTCAGATTTAAAAAGGGAGAAAAAGAAGGGGAAAGAGATATGGGTGAATAATGATGCAAAATTTCATGTAATAGAAATATTAGGAACACAAGAGCCAGCTGGGTCACCATGGAAATCAATGTGTAGACAATTTGAAGTGTTTACTTACATTATATATCATTTCATAATAATTCAGTATTTCATATGTAAACATACATATATATAATTTCAACCACTGCTAACATATAATAATAGAAAAAAACAGCACATTTTTATTAACTTCCATATATTTCAATCAATTGATTGATAAAATAATAGACTAATTGCCCTCAAAGTCAGTATATTTTTCTTTAAATAAACCTAACATTCACATTTTCATGAAAACAGCTAAACAATTGCTATTTAAAAGAAACTTAAATTTTAACACCAAAAGGCAAATAATATTACTAGCAGATACACATGTATGATAAATGTAGTTTAAGGTTCAGTGATGGATGTTATATATAGTCTATTTCATCAAACTGAACATATCCAAATTAACAAAAATATATTAATGCAGTCATGATTTCCCTGAAACTGTTTTTTTCTCCATAAAACCAAAGATAGTATAATTTAACAGTGTCAGCAAGTTCTTGTGACTTTAAGCAAAATGACAAAAAATGGAAGCATGTTTTCAAACGGCATCAATTCATTCAATATTGATTGTGATTGTTTTTTTTCTCATTACAATGAAATGGCATTGAACAAAATGACATTATTTGAGAATCTGCTGTAAATAAGAAATCATTCTTGCACTTTTATGGTATATAAACCAAGAAGGGTTTCAGAAAGGACAAAGATTTGTCTCTGCATCTAATTGAATTCTTCAGTAGAGTCATTGCCTATTTTGTAAACATTATTTAACATGGAAAATGTTAAAAATAATCCTTGGAAAGTGATATCAGGCAAAGGAGTTATACTCAAAATACGTTCTCCATACTTTAATTTAATGCATCTCCATTTTTCAAGTGTATATAAATTAATTATTGCTATCATAACATCATATTTGAGTGCTACCTGAGAAACAGTAGCTTTGTTGCCTGTCTTGGTCTCTAGTGTCTTTAGCACTAAAAAGGAATAATAGTCTATGAAGACATGGTAGATTATACTATCACTATTAAATGTTACAAAGCTAAGAAATATATATGTGTGTATACACATATATGTATCAATAATATAAATATTATATACATCAAAGAAACTATACAGTCTACTGTCACTCTTATTGTCAAGGCCTCCCATTATAGCTACAATGGAGTTTCCAGTGTTAGTGTAATGGGCTAAAATATCAGGTCACATTTTACTTTTACTTAGCCAAGACTTGACATATTTTGTGCCCAAGATTAGATGAGTTTAAAAAAAAATAAGAGTGTAATGAAAGTTGCAAGAAGAAAGATCCTCATACTAATGGAAGGTGCATGGTAAAATTATGGGCATCCTTTTGGAAATTAAGACTTGTGAATCAGTATACTTAGAATCAAGACTTATGTAAAAACTTATCTCCTCTTAGAATATACTGGGGAAACGGAGCTATCTTTAAAGATTGGCTTGAGAGATATAGCAAGGGAGACTAAAACAGGCTAAATTATTTGACAAGAACCATTTGATCTCAAAAAATAGTGAGCAACAGATTATGACAAATTCATTATCCAGAATTCAGATACTCATGGAAACAGAACTCTAATACTTAGACTGAACAAGAATAATAAAAGGTAGGGAAAATTTTCAAATCAGGCAACCAACTTCAGGGGTGATTTCTTATATTAAAGTGAAACTGGAATTCCCAGACAATCTAGTTCTGTTTACAAAGCCACCACTGTCAAAGAAGTAGAAAACTGAACATTTGGGAACCAATGGACTCCAGCCTACTCAGCTATAGGGCTCTAATCTATGCTTAGGTACAGTAAAATAATGATGAGCAAGGAATACTGTCAAGACTGTAGTCACAAATGGGAGGCTAGAAGAAGGTATGGCCATAGTAGAAGGTCAAAACCTCAAATTGAAAGAAAATCATCACTATTCATCATTGGCTTTTGTGTAAAGCAAGGAGCCCAATCTACAAGTAAAGAGTTAAAAACTAGAAAAATAAAGGAAATTTTCATATTTAATAAGAATTTTAAGAGGAAATATATAGCATCTATTTTAAATTACTTTTAAATCAAACATATAAAGTTTGACATAGTAACACCAAGAATAAAGTATTTAAAATGGAATCACCAAAAAGTAGAATTATGATGTACACTGTAGCTCTTATGGACATGAAATTAATATTCTCACTATGATTTAGTAACAGGGACTAGTGATTTGCAAAAGGAGATACTATGACCTGATGATGTCAGCAAATTTTGGGTTTCTCCAACATTTAGCTGAAATTAGAAGCAAGGCTGATCAAGCTTTTATATAAAGAAATACAAGAATACTTTGTTTATGAGCAGTTGCTGACCTAGAACTATTTAACAACTACAGGTTTTATTTTCATTTTCATTAAAAATTAACCATTGCAATATCTTTTCTACCCCTGTAAGATGACTAACCTTCAATATTTGTCATTAATATCCAGCCTTGCTCATCTTCTTTAGCTATATTCAGACTTTCTGAGCTGAGGAAATCTGAACTTTGTAGTCATTAGTGGTCATTATCCTTAAATGAAAATGTACTGGAAATAACTTTTATATCATTCTTATGGGGTAATTTAAAGGAGAAAATGGGAATATTAATGTTGAAAAGTAGAGTATAATAGCCACAAAGCCTGCTGAAGAGAATATCAAGCTATAAGAATCACCAGGAAAGACATCTTTGTCTGATGCTTCATATAGTCTTTAGTATTCCATTCCTGCAACCAGAGAAAGTCATTCCTGCTTTCCAAAGCAAAGGAAAGGTGCCGATCAATACAACCTATTACCAAACTGGTGCTCTTAGCTCCCAGTGACTTGAAATACCTGTATTCTACAATTGCTATTTTCAACTATTCACTAAATCCCGAATTCATATTTGAATTCTCCAAATTTTAACCTTGTGAGTTTCTAGGGAAGTCGGAGACCTGGGATGCGACTGCGTAGGATATCCCAGACAGGGGACTGCAGAAATCAGCATGCAATGTTCTTTATTGAGCCCTTCTTAGTTAAATAGCCAATGTGAAGCAAAGCAACCTGTGTCTATTTTTAGCTGTGAATGACTCCCATCTTTCTCACGCCTGCTATGTGCCATTCTGTGTTCTCATACCAAGCAGCTGGCTGTTGTGTTTTAACTATTTAGGGAGTGTCATGACCAAGGAGACATCTGAGAACAGCTTTTGGACAGGGCGTTCCTCAGGAACGATTTTCCATTCCTTATTGCGCGAATCTGCTCAGCACTCAGGTTGGCCCAACTGCAGCTGCTCCCAGGTCACCTCTCAGTCACTATGCAACAAACCTGATCATTAAAGGTAACTTTTACTCTCAAATCTGAAACAAACCTACATTAGGATGAACCCATACTTGTCAGATGCTTCCTTTACTCTTTGTTGAAAACAGGGCCATCGAGTATTAGCCTTCTGTATACATGAGACCTCAAATGAACAATAGAATGAATTCAACAAGTGTAGACTCAAACTGTTGTAGAATTAACATCCCGATCATCCCTGAAGATGGGGCACAGGACAAGGTACTTGACTGTTTGTTTGTTTGTTTGTTTTCCCATTCAGTCTGGTTATGTAGACCCTATTAAGATGATGTGCCCAGATCAGCTCAAAGCACACCCTCTGTCACAGGCACTGAGAGTCCTCTGAGTCAGTCCTAAGACAATACTCATAGATTGATCCTATGTACATCTCTAATTGCAGCAGTTTTGAGACTTGTATACCATTTCATTTGCCCATTTCTCCTATTCTCCTGTTCACATAAAATTTTCTACTCCTGCCACTTGATGACATAACTTCATTGCATTTTAAATAATTTCTCTGTAATTGTAGTGTCTTTGTAAGAATATTTCTACTTTTTCCTCAAACTTAAACTGTATTATCATTAGACTCTCTGATTTTTTTTTTTTTTCGTGCAGCCTTTAGGTGGAAATTGGTCCTCTCTTGCCTTTCTTTATTGGCCAGCAAGTCAGGAGGCAAACATCAACATTCTTCTTAACATGTTTCTCACAACTTGATTATGATTCTTTCAACCTTAAATGAAATTCTCTCATAACTTATTTATAAGTTACTTCCTATTTCTTGATAATATAATTTGATGGGGTATTGGCCAACATTCATTCAGGAGTTAAACCTAAGGCTCTTTCATCACCATGACTTCTTCCCTTAGCCTAAAAAATATGCCTATCTATTTGGATATCCATCAAACAGTCACATGTCTCTATTTTTTTTTTAATTTTCTTCATTCATCAACCTCTCTTGTTACTGTTTCAAAAGCTCACTAACAAGAGCTTATAAAATCTTAGTCATTATCCTGATTTCTCACCACATATTGTTCTTTTATAACTTCATTTGAAAAATAGTAGAATAGTAGACTAAAATATTTGATTTTGCAATAGAAAAAATATATTTTAATTGAAATATATTTAACATATATCTTTGTGTAAGTTTAAGATGTACAGAATATTGATTTGTTACAGTTATATCTTATAATATAGCGCTAGCCACTCTCATGTCACTTCTTATCACTTTCTGATGGTGATAAAAATTAAGGTCTAATCTCTTAGCAAATTTGATAACATTGTTGTCATATTCCCTACACTTTGGGTTAGATCTTTAGGAGTTACTTATTAGTTGTAAGTTTGTACCCTTAAACAATGTCTTTTCTATCCCTGACTCCCCAGCTTCTGTGAATCATGATTTTACACACTGATTTATAAGTCTGATTATTTTAGATTTCACATGTAAGTGATATTCAGTATTTGTCTTTCTCTGACTCAGAGATGAGAAACATCTTAAACCTGGAGGAGGATAAAAATGTCAAAGTGAGTTCTTAAATTTGTAGAGGGGACATAAAAATAAACAATTAGAAATTTGAAAATAATTAACAGAAGAACAAAATGTCAAAGATTCTCATTAACAAAATAGACATAACACTGGTGAGATTAATCAAGAAGAACACAAGTTACAATTAAAAGAAGTTATAATCATACATTAAAGATTTAACACAAGAGAATGACATAAAACATATACCAATAAATAAAGATCTTAGATAAATGAGCAGTTTCTTAAAGAATAGAATTTATTAAAATGGACTCAGGAAGTCAAAGAGAACCTGAGATGTCTATAGTTATTGAAATTGAATCTGTAGCTGAAAACTTATTTTTTTAGATAAAAATAAAACACATTTGGGCCCAAAATAGTATGTTACTCTTTATCTTGTTGATTTTCAGATTTTTAAACAAGACTTCTTGAGGTAAAGATTTAAGGCCACACATATCCCCCAAATACTTTTCTTTTTCATTAATAAAATGATTCTGGAAATATTAAACTCCCCACATTTCACAAAGAAAGAAACTGAAAGTTAGGAAGGTGAGCTGGTTGGGTCAGGGAACATAATCTTTTGTAGTTTCTCAATTTCTGTGACTATGAGGCAGATTAGCCCCAAATTTAGTGACTTAAAACAACCATAATGTGGTTCATAATGTGGCTCATGAATTTGCTACTGTGAGAAATATCAAGATTTACAAATGTTTTACAGGTACCTCAATAATAAAGGAACTGTGTTTTTAGAAGACGTAAAGGGATAGAAGTAAGCCAGTATTTAATATTATTAAGTATTTAATAATATTTAATATTATAACAGTCTCAGAGATTGACCCCAAAATAATAAAAACCTAAAAGAATTCCACCCTCAGTGAAACAGTGTCAGTAACGATTAACCCTCAGTGGAGCGAGAACATAAGAGTGCCCATGTTGGCCAGGATTCCGAGAGAAAGGCTGATTATCTATTTGTCACCTCCCCCACCCCAACAACCCCATCAAGATCCATATGAAAAAATTTGCTGACCTAGGCTCTAATTGGAATTTGGAGTTTGACTCCTTGGTAAACTCAGATCACAGTGATTTTATCACATATTGAAAAATATCAACCTGAATGAAAATAAAAAGTTCTCAGAGAATAGTAGAAAAAATACTTTGTTTTTAGACTAACATTATACTATAAATATTGCACTGATGTAAGCATATGAAAAAGTGGTAGTTTTGTATTTACTATCATTTCGCCCCTTTCTACTTGTTAACTCAGGGCTGAAATTGAAGTGGGAGTGTACCACGGTAAAGCAAGAGTGTGTCTTCAGCTTCCTTCATAGAGGAGTGATTATTGTGGTTCAAGTATGAATTGGGATTGTGAGTGAGATTTGTTAAGAAGATTGACTTGTTTTCCCTTGTTCTTTTACTCCTGTTTCCTACTCATCTTGTACATCCTGCCTGATGTGACTCTTGAATTAACTTTTCAAACGTGAAGCTAAGAGTCACAATTATTCCCTGCTTTGAAATCTTCATTTACTCTTTTAACAACACAATTCATTGTCTTCCTTCTTTTCTCCCTTTCTTCTCTTCCTTCTCCCTTATCGTTAGCACAATTTAAGAGAAAAGCATACAACAAATACTGCAATAAATGATTTATTTACCTCATAGAGTAAGACTCAAGGAGTAGGGCAATGGTTTTGAGCTGCCACCAATGCTCAATATAACTATGGTGCCTACAATTTTTGAAATGTGTCCTTTATCCTCAATTTCAACATTGTATCTGCACTCCAATGCATCACAAAGACATTCCAGCCAATAAAAGGAGAAAGAATATAAAAATAAAAGGGGGAATGACCACTAAATCTATCTCATTTACTCTAAGAATAAGCAACTCTCCTGCAAGTCCTGTTCAGTATTGTTCTACTTACATCTTTTTAGCCAATAATGTTTCTCTTAGGCCACACCTAGTTGGTAACAATCTTCTAAACCAAACATTTAGGTAATCACATTACTAAATCAAACAGAACTGGGTTTCTGTTAGGAAAAAAAAGAATGTGTTGAATGGGTGACCAATACTGTCTAGTATATATCCTCCTCCGTCAGCATTCTGACCTTTGTTAGTATGTGTAATTATATGTCACATCAAAATATTTGGAATATATAATATGCATCACAAATCAAACAAATGGATATAATTTTCAAAACTGGAATGTCCTAGATTTCAGTGTGATTTTAATTATTAATACATATGTCCATTTGTTCAGTCTTTTAAGGGAATACATTAGTGTATGTGGCAGTATTCTAATTATTATATTTATTCAGCATTAAATCAGCATTCTGCCCTATTTCTTAAAAGAAAACCAGGATCACTTTGTTTAACTTCCCAGTGAAAGCTTTTGAATATTACATTCTTAACCCAAATGTCCTTATTATGTTTTCCTCCAACGCTTAGCCATTTAGCTACATCTTACAGCAGCAATAATTCTCTATTCCATAAAAAAATGGAATTTTACAAGCAGGACAAATGGTTCCATAAATTAAGAGGAATACCTGCCTATGCTGAAACAACACATTTCTTTCTTAGTCACACTTTTGTGATGCATTTGTCTTAGAATCACACTCATTTTTCTTAAATTTACAGCTCTTTTTTATGTTTTGAAAATCCAGCGAAAAATTGGCTGGCACCTAGAATATCAAGAAGCAAGGGATTCATAAGTAAAATGAATATTTCGGTTATAAATATTTTCTCAAAACATATATCTCCTAAATGTTCCTAAATGTATTTAGTGAGTAAGATTTTTCTCCCAACAGACTTTCAAGGGCTTACGTGTTTGTCAACACAGATAGCTATCCCTGTACCTGAGAATTTTTAATTTTTTTCATTTCTAGACAGAATAATCTCATTGGATTTTATCTTTCTCTAATAAAAAAAGCATTAATACTAATCTATACATGACAATTGATAAAGGAAACTATTCTGTAGAACAAGAGTATAACAACCATAACTTACACGTTACATTTTGATGAATCTCTTGTATCTGATCGCTCAGGTTACAAGTGACACCACTGTATCCTACTGTGTAAGTATTTTTACATTTGAATTATGCAATTATTGATAGTCAGGCAAGTGATTAATACAAGCCAAACATCTTAAGTCATACAAATACTGAAAATAACTTTTATAGAAGTATGACTTTCTAGCATATCTTTCCCCCTTATTTAAGTACCAATTAAATTCCAAGAAAAAGGTACAAAAAATCTAAACAATACTAAATTTCTTCAAAATGTGACTAGCAGCTTCAGATCTCTGAAATATTTCTCCTGATATTCTGAGGAAAACTCTTCACAAATATCACTGCTAACCATTATTTTTATAGATGTGAAATATCTATGCACTTGCATAGCAGTTTCTCTGCAAATAAATCAGACTTCGTTCATAAACATATGTTAAGCAACTATTGCATACCAGTTTCCAGGTTTATTGAAAAATATTTGTCAATCCATA
Source organism: Galemys pyrenaicus (assembly GCA_019455555.1). Taxonomy (NCBI): domain Eukaryota; kingdom Metazoa; phylum Chordata; class Mammalia; order Eulipotyphla; family Talpidae; genus Galemys; species Galemys pyrenaicus. The sequence goes on from JAGFMF010011625.1 coordinate 310,041, forward strand.
AGCTTCAGTAAAAACATTCTGGGTTAAGAGGGGAAACGTTAAAGCTAAAATCAGTTATATGATTATACTTCATATAACTTTTAAAAAACATAATAATGTTTTATTATTTCTATTAAAATTAAATACAAAAGTAGGACATCAGAGAACTCTTAGAAAACCATTTCTATATTAGAGAACCATGCATATTCCCTTCTTAAAATTATTTTCAAATATCTAATGGAAATTATGTTTAGGGCTTTAGATCCTTAAAAATACACAGGACTGGATACATTATATGGTCTCCAACATTTAAAATCTAATTGGCAAAAGTAACTATAGAACAAGGCAAAATGATAAGTGGGCTATGTTGTTTATGGGTATTTAGGGAAGAGAGGAAGATGGTGAAGGAGAGGGAAAATAATCTCATTGGGACATCAGAAAAATGCTTTATGTATTTAATACTCATGACAGATTTGCAGAGGTAGACATTCTTCAATTTTATTAATGAGAAAATGAAATGACTTTACAGAGTCTCATCCATCTGTATCTTCTGAGATTTTATGGAGCAAAATATTCCCTCTGCCTACATTGTAACCCGTCCATTTCCCCCATCCTGCCCACACACACACATTTTCATGAAGTACTGATAATACATAAGCCTTTGCTGAGTTATGTAACTTAGATTTGGTGCTGTTTATTACTACAATGTAATCTTTAATCTATTCTCAATCAAATGCATTGCAGATAGAGGAAACAGCATAAATGTTTAAATGAATATATAAAGAATATATAATGGTGAGAAATTTAGCTTGGCTAGAGTATGCATCTGTGCAGAGTGGCAATGTAGGGTTAGATTGTAAAGGCTGAGCATCAATAATATGAAAGACCTTCAATATCAGATGGAAAGCTCACCTATCTTCAATTCAGTGGGTGTAACTGAGTATGTAGGCAGTAGACTCAACACATCATATGAAGATGAATCACTAGCAACCAATAGTTAAAATAAAAGTACTTTCTAATCTAACTAATCTATTATGCTCTATTTGGAAACTGATCTCTGTATTAAGTAAATATAAAAAAGCCTTTATATGTTTTATATGAAATATATACAATGAGGAACTAAACATAGTCACTTTGAGAATAAGACTTAAACATTAGCTGTAGTTATTGGACAAATAATAAATGCAGTAATAAATATTACTAGAAATATACTAAGTCTAGTTTAGTATCTATTAGACAAGTAGATAATCTGAAGAAATAATTAAAAGTTACTTGGTAAAGATATGGTTGTTTACCCTTCAATCATTGTAGGGTGATTGATAGAATATAGGAAAAATATCACTTCCCCTAGTATTGATCCAGTTAGCAATGGCTGGTTATGATCTGCAGTGACTATCTACTAAAGGTGGGTCATTTTGAAAACCAGTGCCACACAAAGGGAGTATATACTGAACAGGGAGAAACTGAAATTTCTATAACTAAAAACTGAAGACATTATTCCTGGAGGTAGAAACAGAAAGAGATAGTGCTCAATGGGTTATAAAAATTGTAAATATCAGTGTAGACAAATAAATGCCCCCCCCCCAAAAAAAAACAGTAGAAAATAGAGATTATAGAAAAGGGCATTTTGAAACACACGTAAGATAATAGAAAGCATTCAGGAAATTAGAAGACAAATAACAGATGCCTGCACTATAAATTACCACCACCAGTTCTCCATTATCATTTGGGATTATAGTCGGAATTATAATATGTAAGAGAATTGCTAAAAACAGAAAATAGAGTTCCATCCATGTCTATGGAATGGCTTGTGTAATGATTAAAAGATAACTTTAGGAAAATACAATAGCAGAACTAGTAAGAGTAGAACTATGATGGAATGTCTACATGCATTTCCCTCAGTGCTATTTCCTCCCCTGGACAAATAATTAATATATATGTATAATCGCTTTGCAGATTAAAGTATCATATGCTCTAAATAAGACTTTAAGAACTATGTAATGAGAAGTGAACAAGGAGAATAATTATTGAAACTATTCTAAATTGCAAATGGTAATACTAGATTTTAGTATGTTTTGTTTTGTATAAATTAGGAAGATAAACTGTAAAATTGATTTTCTTTTTAATTTACTAGGTTGTACATTTTGCTAAACTCAATCCAAAGAAACTTCAGAATCGAAAATAGCAATCCACTTGCCTAGAATAACAGATCCCTTGTTCAGACATTCTTTGGAATTACTGCAGAATTAATTCCTCTTCTATAGCTTCGTAATATAAAGATGCTAACATTTCCATGATGTTTCATGGTAAGGAGACATTTTAACTTGTTTTGAGTTTAACAAACTTATTTCCTGGCAGGAAGATTTTCATTGTTAGTTTTTTGTGGGTTTTTTTTTTTGATGTTTCTTGGTTTTCTTAAACAAACCTAATAAGGCCTCTTTAGTGATAGACTAGAATGCTTAAATTATTATTATTCAGCTATGGCACTGTTGGCATGTCGGATCTGTATTTGTTTTCTCTTGTGATTCAGTAACAAATTTAGAGATCCAAAACCCCCATTCATTAAGCTCCAGTTTTGTAGGAAGAAGCTTCCTATGGGTCCGTTGCTCTAGTTTGGACTGAGTTCTCATTTGGAGGCTCCAGGTTCTCTCTCTCTCTCTCTCTCTCTCTCTCTCTCTCTCTCTCTCTCTCTCTCTTTTAATGGAAAGGAACTTTAATACAATTAGTAAACCATACAGAAAAGACAAAAAATACAGTTACTAAACCAAGCATCCAAATTACCTATCCCCTTGTAGGTAAAAGTTCAGCCAAACAGAATTGGCTGAAATCGAAGCCCAGAAGCCTGCCACAAGTCTAAAGTACCTTTCAGGCAAGACCCATAGAAAAGGGTCAGAAAGAGTCAGACAAATCTGGGAGGAAAAGAGCAAAATAAAAATCAAGATAATGGACAACCCCAATTAGCCAAAGCCCTACTAAAAAAAAGGAGAATGAAACTATCACACTCCCAGACTTAAAACTCTACTACAAAGCAATAGTAATTAAAACAACATGGTACTGGTACAAAGACAGACACACAGACCAATGGAACCACATAGAAAGCACAGAAGTAAAACCACACAACTATGGATCTTTGACAAAGGAGCAAAGAATTTGCAATGGGACAAAGACAGCTTATTCAACAAATGGTGCTGGCAGAACTGGTTCACAATATTCAAAAAAATGAAACTGGACCACTGTCTCACACCATGTACAAAAATAAACTCAAAATGGATAAAAGACCTAACTATAAGACCCAAAACTATAAAATATATAGAGGAAAACATAGGTAAAACTTTGCAAGACATACACCTTAATAGCACTTTTGAGGTGGCTGTCCCCAAACCAATAAAAATGAGAGAGAAGATAAACAGATGGGACTACATCAAGATAAAAAGCTTCTGTTCAGTAAAGGAAACATTAAACAAAACAAAAAGAAACCCCACTGAATGGGAAAAAATCTTTGCGCTCCACACAATGGACAAGGGTCTGATCACAAAGATATACAAAGAACTCATAAGACTCAAGAAAAATAAAGTGAAAAACCCAATCAAAAAATGGCCAAAGGGCTTAAAAGACACTTCTCCAAAGAGGACATACACATGGCCAACAGGCACATGAGAAAATGCTCAACATCCCTCATAATCAGGGAAATGCAAATTAAGATCACATGAGGTATCATCTTACACAGGTAAGAATGGCACACATCACAAAAACCAACAACAACAAATACTGGTGAGGATGTGGAGAAAAAGAAACCCTAGTACACTGCTGGTGGGAATGCAAGCTAATCCAACCATTATGGAAGGCTGTATGGAGTTTCCTCAGTCTACTAGAAATGGAAATACCATATGATCCAGCAATCCCACTCCTAGGAATCAACCCAAAGGACACAAAAACACCGATCCAAAAGAGCACCTGTACTCACTCTTATGTTTATTGCAGTACTATTTGTAATTGGTAAGACCTGGAAACAACCCAAATGCCCAAAAGTACAGAACTGGATCAAGAAGATATGGTACATATACACAATGGAATACTATTCAGCAATCAAAAATGAAAAACCAGGGACATTTATAGAAACATGGATGGAGCTAGAAGGAACTATACTCAGTGAAACAAGTCAGAAGGCAAGAGAAAAATATCAGACAGTTTCTCTACTAGGAGGAATGTGAAAAAGCAACTTCTACAACAACAAAGAAAAAAAGAAGAAGAAGAAAGAAAGAAAAAGAAAAAAAAAAAAGAAGAAGAAAAAGAATGAGATCAAGGAAAAGGGCAATTACAACCAAAAGCAATAAAAAAAACCCCAAAAACCAAAAAACAAAATAAAACCTCAACAAGACCAAAAGGTCAAAGATAAACAAAAGGGGCCGTGGAGGGGGTGGAAGGGAAGGGTGGGCCGGCAAAGAATGGGATGAGGGCAGAAAGCGCACACGAGACTGAGGTGATGGTGCACAGGTGGAATGGTGCTGGGAACTCCCTGGGGAATACAAATGATGTCAAATATACTTATATAAAGAAATTTAATTATATAAAAAAATTAAATCAATAAAGATAAAAGCTGCCATTGTTGGGCCTCCCTGGTGGCACAGTGGGTTGAGCGTCGTGCTGTGAATCATCCAAGGCACAGCAGCGTGGGCCAAGGAGGGGACCCACATGGGGCAACACACCTCTCCTGCCTCGCCTGCTGCTCCCCTCAGCAGTGTAGTGTAGTCCATCTGCCTGTTCTGCTCCTTGCTCTGTCTCTGGTGAGTCCTCTCACCTCCCGTGACTCTGGCCTGTACATTCCGCTTTGTGTGCATGAATGAATAAATCTTAAAAAAAAAAAAAAAAAAAGATGCCATTGTTAAGCTCCCCATGGGTCTCTCACCCAAATCTGTTTCGACCAGTCCAGGATGAAAAAGCAAGTGCAATTTTTTCACATATCTCTGTTCCACGTGCCTCTTTCAGGTCTCCTTGTTGCTTCCTTCTTTTTCAGGTTTCCTCACCAGCATCTTCTTATTCCTGCTCAGTTCCACCCTCCTTTGGGTGGGGCGAAGATCCTGGAACTTCCCCTTTACCTGGGGACCACCCTATTATAAGCCCTGTTTTTAATTTTCTAAGATCATTCGTGCTATAGGAAGAATTCAATTTCTTGTGGTTGTAGGACTGAAGTCCCTATTTTCTGGCCTAATACCCACCAGGAACTGCTCTCCTCTTCTAGCGATATCTCACAGGCCTATGTCAATGAGCCTGTAACCCTCAGCAACAGAACCTCCTTCACATTGAATCCCTTTCATATTCCAGATGACTCTGATTTCCTTTTCTGCAGGTGTCAGGAGAAAACTCTTTGGTTTAAAGAGCTCATATGATTAGCTGACTTGATTATCTCCTTATGTTGAAGTTAATAGTGTCATATAATATTATCCCAGCTATTAAATCTCATTATATGAACAATTTAGGGATTATACAGATAAGCACACTGGGAGGAGTTAGTTAAGTCTTCAAGGTCATCTCAGAATTCTGCCTAATGTAGGCTAATATTTCTTTGGTGTGGATATTTGAAAGGATCCCTAGTTTCTACCCATTAGATAACTAATACCCCCTTTACCCTAAATATAAAATCAAAAATGTCTCCAGACTTAGCCAAATAACTCTTGGAAAACAAACTGTCCCTGATTAAGAACCATTGGTTAAAATATAATCTTGTTATGACATTGGTACAAAGTAAAGATATGTATAATCTTGTATTTTAATCTAGTAATATATAGCTTTATAAATTTTATAATGTAGTTTTATTAGTATTTGATTCTCATTTTTAAGCATAGTCCCTGATCAACATCACTATGATGAGTTATTTATTTATTATTTTTACTTCTTTGGAGCCATAGTATTGGTTTAGCTTTGCGCATTGAACAAGAACCACAATAAACCCTATTAAAAAAATTAGGTAGGTTGGAGGCAGAGTAGTGGAAACTCCTAAGAAATTTAACTTTATATAAAATATAGAGATAACTCATTAATGCAAGTCAGTTTGTAGCCACATCAACCTTCAAGTTCTAGTTCATTTCAATCTGTTAAGCTTTTGCCATCTATGAAATTTTCTCTACTCACTTCAAATATATTATTTATAACTTCAACATGGAGTATTTTCAGGGTGTTAAATTCCACAGTTTTACAACTAACTCTGTAAAAAGGAAGTGTCTTTTATTAGTCCTAAAAAGTATCTTTTGTGAGTTTCTAGGGATAGCCTCTTCAAATATTCAGATTGCTAAAAATTTTCATGTCCATCCTCTCATATTTCTGAATTTATGGATTTTATACATCCCTTCTTGACTTTGATTTCTTCAAGTTGAGGGATTCTAATTTTTTTTGAATCTCTACTTACATATAAGCAATCCTTTGGGTCCATAATTCATGAGGCCTAAAGCTTTTGTGATGAGGTGATAATTGGCTATTTTGCAACCTCGTTCTCCATAGTATGCAGAGGAGTTGGGCTAGCACTGCCAAAGGACACATTGACTAGTTGGGAGACTTTAGACAACTTAAACTTGAGTCAATGTTGTCCTTACTCCAATCTAGGAATTACATCACATATCTCTTTTAGAGTTGTTAAAAAATAAAAACTATAACATATGTAAGGGACTAATATAGTAGTTACTATATTATAGTTCATAAAAGTCAAGAACAAATGTTCCATACATTTAATATTTATGTGTTGAAAACTGATCTGTGATAGGGTCTCCCTGATGGCTCAGTGGTTAAAGTCTCATGATATCAAGCTATCACCAACCACTGTGGCAAGAGTTTGATCCCTGGCCAAGGGATCTGACCCACATGGTGTAGCAGACCTCTCCTGTCCCACACACTGCTGCCTTCAGCAGTGTACTTCAATCGATCTGCCTGATCTACTCCCCACTCTGTCTCTGGTGAATCCTCTTAACCTCCCCACACCTCTAGCCTACACCCCAGTGCTTGGATGCATAAATAAAAATAAATCTTATAAAGAAGAAGAAGAAAAAAATAAGCTAGTCTGTTATAATGCTGAGTATTGAATTGAGTTAAAATACAAAAAACAGACATGACTTTAGTGCTCATTGGTCTAGTAATTTCTATGTTCATACGAAGATGAGGATTGGAGGACAAAGATGTTAGTTATAAAATTCTCCCACCACTGAAAGGAAAATTGAAATTTTGGAAGTCACTACACAGGACTAAACACAAAAGGCAATTCCGAATTTTTCTGTCTTTTCAAACCTTAACAAAAACTATGATTGAGCAAGAGATTAGTAGTAGTTACTAATTTCTCTATGGGTGACTTTTAAGATAACTTGATTCATCAAGTTTCTAGTGGGGAATATTATGGAAATATTCTTGAAGGGCCATAAGTAAATTTGCATAAATAAGTTCAGAAGGTGTGGCCTTATGGGCAACAATGATTTATGCCTATGTATAGCATCATCCATTGACCAATTAGAGATCACAGCCTTAGTAATTTTATTACATTATTATGAACTTTTTCAATGTAATAATTTCTTGCCTGAAGTGCAGTTTCCAGAAATGCATATAATAGTTCAGTCATGGATGTGTCATCATTTTATAGACATATATAAAAGAATATATTTTGTTTAACATTCTTTATTAAAGATTCTCAACTCCCGATTATGTTGTAATATTGTCAATTCAAAACACATGACAGTTATTTTATCATGGAATAAGTTTAATAGAGGGGTAAACTAGATGAAGTAGCTTTTTATATCTAGCATAGGTATCTATATGATATCTACTGTGAAGTTCCTCTGCTGTACCTCCCTTTACTTATATAATGTCTCCTGAAATCTTTAGATTTTGCTGTTTGTCATTGCACTTTAGAGAATTCAGTGACCTCTACAAATACAGATTTACTAATCACTTTAGGAATCTATTAAAATGGTAAATGATGGTTTCATACGCAATTTTTAAAAGCCCTTGTGTTTATAGCTTCCCATCATTTATTTTTAATCTATGTTCATTTACTTTAATTCCATTTTTACCCATAATCTAGTCTCCTATTTTCCCCTAGTCCTTTAAAATTCCAAAGTTTTAACTTTTTCAAAATATAATATGTTCTAAGCATCCCTATTAATAAGAAAAATGAACAAAAAATGTTAATTATTAACCAAAGTTGTTCTCACAGAAGTTTTGTTTTTTTCCTTAATAAATAAAATTGTATAAATGTCCCCCAATCCACCTTTTATTGCATGCTACTAGTTAGAAATGAATATGTAAATTATACAAACTGGACTGTAATCTATAATATTATTCCAGGAGTCCCTTTTAGGAATTAAACCAGTTGGTATCCTAAATCAGATATTTGTTAATTATATCCTACCACATTTTCTTAATTTTATCCTGCATTATTCCTCTAAAAATTTGGCAGTTGTCTAGTAGTTTCTAATGTAATAAAATATCGGCTTTCAAATTATTAACACCACATTTGTTTTTATTTTTATTTAGGTAACACTAATATACAAGATTACATATGATTGATATATATACAATTCCACCTCTTCAGAGGTATGTTATCAAACCACTCACAACACCCTCCTTTCTGCTCCACCTTCAACCTTTCCCTCTGGTAGCCAATTTTGAAGTCAAATTTCTAAGTTTTTTTTTTTTTTTTTTTTCCTAAGAACTCTGCTTCTCTTTATTGCATGGTGGTGTTCAGATATCAAGATCTGAGTACTGAGTATTTTGCTACTGATGATATATTTAGTGTTGTCTGACTATTTTGTTATTTTGATACCTATACATGGATGAGACTATCTTTCTTATTCTGGCTTATTTTGCAAGTATAACACCTTACAGTTCTATCCACGTAGTGGCAAATGGCAAGTCTTTCTAATTTGTAGCTGCATAGTATTCTGTTGTATATAAAAATCCCTTTTTTTAACTGAATTTTTTTTTAAATTTAGTTTTATTTATTTATGCATACAAGAACTGAGGTATAGGACAAAGGTACAGGGGGTTACATGATTCACCAGAAAAGAGTGGGGAGCAGAACAGGTGGATCTACTGAAATACACTGCTTAGGGGCACAACAAACACAACAGGAGAGGTCTGCTGCACCATGTGGGTTAGCTCCCTGACTGAGGATCAAACTCATACCACAGTGGCTGGCAATAGCTTATTAGTGCTGAGACTTTAACCCCTGAACCACCAGGGAGGCCTCCAAGTGCATTTAAATATGTATATATGATAGCCATGAACCATAACCATAGTGTCTTGTGCTCTTCCCTCCTGTTTTGATCCTTCCCCCTCACACTCCCCCACTTGAGCAGAATGTCATCGATTTATAGTTTGCCTGCTAGTTTTGTCTTTTTTTTTTCCGCTTGGTTTCATTATATTCCTCCTATAAGGAGTCCCTTGTGACTTATTTTACTGAGCATAATCCCATGTTGCTGCAAATGGCGTATGTCTATCTTTTTTGATCATTGACTAGTAATCCATTGTGTATGCATACCGCATTTTTTAAAAAAGATTTATTTATATATGCATACAAGAGCTGGGGTACAGGCCAGAGTCCAGGGAGGTGAGAGGATTCACCAGACAGAGTGGGGAGCAGAACAGGCAGACTGACTGAAACACACTGCTGAGGGCAGTAGCGGACAAGGCAGGAGAGGTCTGCTGTGCCATGTGGATCCCCTTCCTGGCCAGTGGCAGGGATCAAACTTGTGCTGCAGTGGCTGCAGTTTGCTTCATAATGCATCGCTTAACCAACTGTGCCACCGGGGAGGCCCCCTATACCACATTTTTTTATTCACTCATCTGTTTTGGAGCATTTAGCTTATTTCCATATCTTAGCTAGTGTAAATAGTGCTGCAGTAAACATAGGAATGCAGATTTCTTTTCAAATTAATGTTTTTTGTGGCCTTTGGATAGATTCCTAGGGTTGTAATTGCTGGGTCATATGGTAGCTCCATTTTTTGCATCCCCACCAGCAGTGTAAGATTATTCCTTTTTGTTCACATCTTCACCAGCATTTGTTGTTGCCAGTTTGTTTGTTTTTAATATTTGTCGTTCTCACTGATGTGAGGTAGTATCTCATTGTGATTTTGATTTGCATTACCCTAATTATTAATGATGTTGAATGTTTTTTCATATATCTATTGGCCATTTGCATTTCTGCCCATTTTTTAACTGGATTATTTGCTTTGTTTTTGTTGAGTCATGTAAGTTCTTTGTAGATCTTTGAAATCAGTCCCTTATCAATTGTTTGGAGTGTAAATATTCTCTCCCACTAGGTGGGCATTGCTTTATTTTCATTTCTGTCTCTTTTCATGTACAGAAGCTTTTTAGTTTGATATAATCTCAGCTGTTTATCTTTTCCTTTGCTTTCTTTGCTTCAGGGGATGAGGCTTTAAAGCTGTTTCTGAGATGTATGTCATGGAGTGTTTTGCCTGTTTTTTTGTTGTTTTTTCTATATGTTATACAGTTTCAGGTCTTATGTTCAAGTCTTTTATCCATTTTTAATTGTTTTTTTTTTTTTTCTGCATGGTATGAAGTAGTAATCTAGTTTCATTCTTTTGAATGTGGTGACCCAGTTTTTGTAGCACATTTTATTGAGCAGGCTTTCCTTTTCCATTGCATATTTTTTGTTCCTTTGTCATAGATTAGTTGCCCATGTATATGCAGTTTTATTTCTGTGTTTTCAGTTTTATTCCATTGGTCTGTGTGTCTGACTGTGTTGTTTCAGTACCTTGTTGTTTTAATTATTATGGCTTTGTAGTATAGTTTGAAGTCTGGAGGTAATGCCACAATTTCTTCATCCATTCATTTCCTTGGGCATTTAGGTTGCAAAGTTATCAGTAAGAATGTTTTGTATTCTTTTGAATATCCAACACAATGGTTGATAACCAAAGGCATTTCTGACATCCACCTATATAATTAATTACCTCTAATTTTCTTAGATAATGGGCCCAACTCAGTGAGCAACCCAATGTTTATCTAAGCATGCATGTCATTGAGCCTTTTGCTGATCTTTGCAAGAAGATATCCACAATTAGGTTTGATTTACTTGGAAAAAGTAAAGAAATACCACATCTCTTCCAATACTCATGTCGAAGTGCAATTAATGTCCACTGCAAATTCAATCTATATTGGTTCTTGACTTGTTTCATTACTATTTTTTCATACTGATTCTGAAATGCACCATATTCTCCAGTAACTAGCGATTGGCTTTTTCATTGAATGTTAACTAGATGTAGTTTAGGCTTTTGTGATTCTATAGAAGAGACCTGCTCATTATAATGTAAAGCAGAGTCCTAGAAAGTTCATCCTAGTGTTGGTAAACTTTGCATTTTTTTAAGAAGGAAAATCAGGCTGTTTGCCTATGACTATTTGACAAAGGCACTAAAAAGCATTCACTTTTACGAAAGTTATTCAAGAGAAGAATAACTGTTTGGAATTTTCTCCTAAACATACAAAGTATCTTCTGTATTTTCTGAGATAATGATGAATCACTTCCAAAAATACATATTTTGAACTGAAAAGTCTCATACTTGAAGAAAGCCTAAAGGCAAGTATAGTTTAGATTTTGAAATTGCCAAGTTTCATATGCTAACATCTCATCAACTGATAGACATGTTATGTTAAAAATGTAAATATTAGTAAAAAAATTCTTACTTTCTCATACACAGACTTTCTCTCAACTTCTAAGAATATTATATTTACTTTTACAGTTAAAAATCAGGACTTGAAAAATTAAGTTGACTGGCACAGAAAATAAGACTGGTAAAATTGAAATGCTTTATAGAAATGAGAATTATATGTGAGGTAAAAATGTCGTTCTCCAAAGACTGAATATTTGCTGAGTTCTGTCATTAGCAAAATATAGTGGAGATTTAAACACTTTTGAATCTACTCACTTATGCTATCTCATCACAAGATACCGTATTTGAATAACAGGCATAATGAAATCTTTGAGAAAGAACAAAGGGATCATTAAAATACTTGTGAAAATGAGAACTAGGCCACAAATTTTCATTTAAATATCTATATTCAGAATTGGGCCTCCCTGGTGGCACAGGGTTAAAGTCTCAGCACTGTCATGCTATCACCAGCCACGTCAGCATGAGTTCAACATGGTGCAGCAGATCTCTCCCATCTCACCTGCTGCTCCCCTCAGCAGTGCATTTCAGTAGATCCACCTGTTCTGCTCCCCACTCTCTCTCTGGTTAATCCTCCAACCCTCTGCACCACTGTCCTACACCCCAGTCTTATATGCATAAATAAATAAAAATAAATCTTTTTTAAAAGTAAATATATGCAAAATTGTAAGTTTCTCTTTTATGTACTTTTTTCATTTATGCAACTGTTTTCTTTTGACAACCATTTCAAAGTAATAAATATATATTTAGGTACAATGTTGAGTTTCTAGTACTTACCACAAGATTATGTAGTGTGGAACTAACATGTAAATTGATGAGTGTAGTTTACTGAGTTGATTGCTTCAGATTTGGAAGGAACTCTGCCTTAGAAAAATAGCCTGGGATTTAAAGTGGCAGTGAAATAAATTTCAATCTCTTTTCTGCTATCAACAAGCAGTATAAATTCATCATGGCCCTTAACCTCTCTAAATATGATATTTATCTACAAAATGAAGATATAAGTTTCCAAATACAGGGAAAGACTGACCTGAGACTTGATAGTTAGAAAGTATTTAGTAGAACATAACCACACACTAGACTTTCAATAAGTGGTGGCTCCTAAGTTCAACAATCATTTTTCCAATGAAGTAAATGGAATGTGTGTTAGAAAGGCTCCAGTAAGGAGATTTGTTGGAACTTACCATCAGGACTGTCTTTGTATGCTGTCTGCCATTAATAATGTTAATTTTCTCAAAAAGTATATTTGTCTCTGATCCTGTGATTCATTATTAAAAAGGAAACCTCATAAAGACAATACATTATTATTATGTTCATTTAAAAATTTAGATTGGAAAAAAGCAAACTTATTCAAAATACAAAGAATGACATTTAATTAATTACCTTCAATGTATCTGAGTCCTATCACCTTTGAATCACACATGCTTTCAAATAAACCAATAGTGACTTGATAAATTTGCTAGGAATCAGGACAACTATGTTTTATCAGCTTTCTTGAAACCACCCTGGTCACAGCCAGTGAGTTGCCAGGAAGAAATTACTCAGGTTGAAAATAGAGAAACTGCTGTCCTGCCACTTTGAAGACCTCTAGTCATACAATTCCTCACATCATGTTGATACCATGTTATTTTACCCTTTCCGATAAAGAAAAGACATAGATTTGGATTAAGGGCCATAATTAGCCTTGTGCTTTCTAAGGAGACACTGGCGATTGGTGAAAATGGTAAGGGCTGTCATCAAAGTAATATAAAAGATTGACTACTCCTGATCATTTGTTCCAGTTTCTATGTTGGTATTCAATTTTGCTGAATTGAATTTGCAAATTTTTTGTCAAACACATGATTACCCTGTGCCAACTAAGTGCCCAGGACTAGGCCAGGATACATAAACCTTCCAAAAAAGAAAATGCAACATTCTCTCCTGACTTTTGATGAATCCATTTGTTGGGACAAAGGAAATGCATGTTTGTAAAGATAAATGTGTGTGGAGCTCAGTCAATGAAACAGAAGAGAAGAGCATTTAACAAAAGAAATTGGAGGTGACTGGTACTTCAGGGAAAAAGGGGGTGTTATTCAGGGAAGGCTAGAACTTTCTAGATAAATGGTGCCTTCATTCAGAGTTCCTTGCCAGTGGAGTATGAAAAGAAGAAATCAGTATTGCTATTTATACATTTTTAAGAAAAGTCTGAGATAGTATTATTTGGCAAAATTGAGTCTTATCTTACCCTCCAACCATATCCCTTATTCATCACTATTCAGTATAGAGCAGTGGGTGTTACTAGATTAAGTTTCCATCAAACATAATTAATTTGTTCAACCGAAAGTATTGAATGAATCTGTGCTATCAACCATTTGAATTAAAAGACATATCTGCAGTGCAAACATTGAGATCCTGTACTTTTCTCCCCCTCTAGAGTGATTTTATGAGTTTATGCATTTTTGAAAAGTTAAGGTTGACCATATGGAGTAGTTCAGAAGAATAGACCAAAGACTCAGAGTCAGAAGCAATTAACTCTACTGAACTTTCAGTGCATATCGGCTCATTGGAAGAGAAGTCATTGCAAGACATAAATGAAAGCAAAATAGTTCCTTTGCCATGTGCTTCTGAATCCATTCATTCACATAGTGAAAGGACAGTAATTTGCTGGGTATCCATTAAACAGTGTGGCGTTAGGGAGAAGTGGTACTGGTCACGTGAAGCTGGCACTAACTTTTAAATGATGGTTCCACTGAAGCTCATATCTAACACCCCACAGACTTTAAGAGCTTAGTTCTTAAATCCAAGCTTTTGAAACTCAATTTTTGTTTCTCTCAAATTAATGCCTTTGAGATGAATATTAAAGCATGTTTTGAAATTCAAAAGATAAGTATTGTCTTTCCAGTTGTCAGAACTTTTCCTTTCCCAGAGGCAAGCATGGTGGAAAACCAAAATTTCCAAGACTATATGGTAATCAGATTTATGCAGACACACAGGCACACATATGTGCTTACACACATAGATGCACATGTACATGCATGTGTATACAGAGGTAATATACACAACACACATTTGCACACCTACATATATTCATGAATAACAAATACATTTATTTATAATTCATAGGATACATTGGTTTGGTAATAGTTGACTTATATAGTTTCCTGATCCCTCATGCATATAGATAGATAGGCATGTATATACATACATACATACATACATACATATCAACTATAGATATATACATAGTTGAAAGTTATATGTTCCTGATGAATTGATACCTTAATCATTATGTATTGTAATATGCATCCCTGTCTCTGGTTACTTTTTTAACTAGAAGTTTGTATAACATTATAATTTAAGAAGCTATTTCCACTCTGAAAACATTTTCAAATATGAATGCCAGATTTGGGTGTACAAAGAAGAATTTTTAAAGTAAGATTAAAATAAAACTGGACTTCAGTCATTAATGTAAATAAGTGCCAATTCTTTCTGTATGTATTAAACAATCCTATCCTAAATATTTAAAATGTTTATAGCATACTTGCTTAAGTTGTATGAGGAAAATACTCTTTCTCTGTTGTTGGATTTTTATTAGAAGTTTGAATTTAGACAGACCAGTTATATACATTTAGATACAAAGTGTAAGTGAAGAAAATACAAGCAAATAGATTATTGAAATTGCAGTCCACAAGTATAATTTATATTGGTTGTATATTTTGCAATATAGAAGAAATGAAAATACTATTGAAACAACATCAATGAAAATGATCAAAATTGGAAAATGGTAAAATCATGAAATTAAATATTCAATGTGACACTTTATTTAAGAAAAATCATTTGAGACTTGGCAATACCTCTATGATCTCATAAAATACCAGGTCTTAATAATTAGGCCTATTTTAGAGAAAAATTGATTATGGATTTTTTAAAATATAAAAACAGTCTATATTTTTTTTCTTTTACCAAGACTTTTAAGAAGATTTTCAGAAAAAAATAAACTATCTTCATGCTGGCTGATTTAGACTTTATATAAGGTTAACATAATGCTAGAAAACCTGATTGGTGCATGTATTTGTTTCACAGTAGGCAGCTGAGTTTTATTAAGTTTATAATTCTGTGTTGCAAGAGAAATGCACGTGGCATATAAATCTGCTGGCTACGTTAGCAATGTCACAAATGACTTGATTTGGGACCCAACCCTGAAACCTCTGAAATATCGACAATAGTAGGGAACATCAACAATTCAAATTGTGAGTGGGCTTTTTAAAAGGCACTGTGTTCTTTTAGGTTTGTTTAAAATACCCCAAACTACCTTAGTTAAGCATTAACATTACTCTATAAAAAAAAAAAACTGAATTAAAGATCAAAATAAGTAATAGTTACACAATAAATATAAGTTCACATGATTATCTCAAATTAATTTGAAAGCCTCTACAGTAGAAGATTTCTCAATATTTGCAAAGAGGGAAAAGGAAGAGAGATGAGGAAAGGAGGAAGAAGGGAAGGAGGCAGTGGGTATGCCAGGCAGGCAGCTTGCCAGAGGACAGCAGGTTTTATCTGATTTGCAGGAACACTGCCCAGAAAGTTACATTTGTGGATGTGGGGGTGGAAGTGAACAGGTCCAGAATTACAGATTTAACACTCAAGATAAAATGATGAATTTGAGTCCAAATCAAAGCACACTGGAACCATAATTCATCAGGTGGGTATTTGGTGCCTGTAATCCTGGCCGCAATGATGTTTAAATCAGGTCTTGTGTACAGTGGACTCCTCTGTTGCTTTTTGAATGAAAACCAAATCCAAGCAAAGCAGTGTAGTGACAAGAGGATCCCAACTCTGGAGGCTCGGATTCTGCACAGGTGTTGAATCCTGAGGGGAAGCAAATGCAGATAAGAAGCACAGATATTGAGCCTCCCTGGTGGCCTAGGGCTTAAGTCCCCAGTGCTACCACCACAAAGGCTGATCATTAGTACCTGAGTTTAATCCCCTGCCAGGCATCTGACCCACATGGCGCAGCAGATCTCTCCTGTAACTCCTGCTGCTCCCCTCAGCAGTGTACTTCAGTTGACTCATCTGTTCTGCTCCCCACTCTGTCTCTGGTGATCCTCTCACCCCCCTGCACTCTGACCTATACCCCAATTTTTCTGTGAAAAAATAAAATCTTCATGGTGCATGGGTGAATTGGTGGTGGAAATTCTATGGGGATAACACCCAGAAAAGAAAGCAAATATTGTAAGAAAAAAATAGATTACAAATTAAAATACATAAAAAAAAAAAAGAAAGAAAGAAGGAAAGACCTGGGCAGCACTGGTGTAAATAGGCCAGGGTTGCAGGAAGTTATGCTCAGGTCCCCTCTTGTCATTGAGGATGGCTGATGAAGGCTCAGGTAAATTGTAGGCCCTGCCTGTGGCTGGGGTGCTGTCCCGAGCTGCTGCATGTGATGCTGCTGACTCAGAGCTGGGTGTGCTGCCTGTAATAGCAGAGGGCTGGGCAGGAAGGAACAGATGCCAGACTTTTAGGGACCATCCAGGGTGCTCCCCGGCACTTCACAACCTCAAGACAACCTTAAGAGATCTTGTGGTTTGGCTATTTTCTTTTTTGTGTTTTTTTTTTTTTTTTGTCACTGTTTTCTTCCTCTTTGCTTTCTTATATTATTAGCAGTAGTTATACGTTATACGTAGCCTTTTAAACACAGTGCAAAAGTCCTAGCAACTAAAATGACAGAACAGAGAGTCCCATTCCTAAATTAGTTTGCAAACACAGCAACATATCTAACCACAAAATAAATGTGTCCAGTTATGAGGTGACCTCCTTTCTTTTAATCTGTTAAACAGTGAAACAAGGAAAACTATCTTTATAATCAGATGTTCTAACAAAGGAGTTTGTTTGGTTTTGGGGGAGTTTTTTGTTGTTGTTTTTTTTTTTTTTTTTTGTCAAACAGGCTGGCTGTCACTTTTCATCCTGGGTAAATGTGAATGTGACATGATAGGAGAGTGGGCAAGGAGCATTGTCACAGCCATGAAAGGTGACTTTTCAGGTGTTTCTTTCTCTAAATGATGCAAAATGCTCCATGCAAACTAACAGAAAAGTAGATGCTTTCTGAACTTATCCTCTTAAGGTATAATAATCAGATGTCTAGAGGTTATTCGAAGCACAACCAGCACAGATGATGCTATGTTCATAATAATGAAAATTAAACAACTCATTTCCGGGATCTATTTCTAAATATAATTTTGTTCAGATTGTGTATATATTTGTGTGTAAGTACTTCATCCAATAGAATTTCCTATTTGTTTTAACTCCATCAGAAACCTTCCTCACAGGAAATGGGACAAAGGTTATAGAGTGAAAGATAGTATGTCATAATCACAAGTGAAGTTGCAATTTTGCAGAAGAGTAAAAGAAATAAAGAGAGCATATGTTCAAACAAAGAAAGCTGTATTCAGGCTTCAGGAAGTTTATGGTTGAATATGAATAATTATAGGTTCACGACAAGTTTAAGAATAAGACTATATGAGATTTTAGGTGTGTCTGGCTGCTGTGTGAGAACACAGAAATCTCATTCTTATAATTTCAGATTTAGTACTCAGTGGATACACAGTAGGGGTTGGTCCTCTTCCCAAAACCTGAATCTCAGATTAAGATTATTTCCATCCCAGGGGCCTCCCTGGTGGTGCAAGAGGTTAAGCACTGCACTACAAAGCATCCGCAGCCACTGCAGCACAAGTTCAATCGCCTGCCAGGGAGTTGACCCACATGGCTTGGCAGACTTCTCCTGCCTCACCCGCTGCAGAACTCTCCTGCTTCACCCGCTGCTCCCCTCAGCAGTGTATTTTAGTCGATCTGCCTATTCTGTTCCCCACTCTGTCTCTGGTGAATCCTCTCATCCCCCCACACACCTCTGGCCTGTTCCCCAGTTCTTATATGCATAAATAAATACATCTTAAAAAAGAGAGACCATATATATATATATATATATATATATATATAAATACTTCATTCCAGACCTTCACCATCTTCAATATATGGACTCAAAATTAAGCTAAACCAAGGACTATCTAGCAGCTCTGAATATTTTTATATTAAATGTATTTTCTTACATTGTTGTTAATTTGGGGACAGTGTTACGATTTCTCTCCTCAGGTGTAGTCCCCATAGTTCTGCCACCACATTAGAATCCATGATCCATCACCTCCGTTCCCTGTGCTCTTCCTTCCCCTGTTTGATCTCTCTCCCTCCCCCGCCCCTGCTGTATGCCTCAGATCTATGGTCAGCTTGCAGGTTTAGTCTTTTTCCTAATCCTTTGTTCAGTTTCTCTATAGTCCACATATGAGTGAAACCATCCGGTATCTATCTTTTTCCTTCTGACTTATTTTGCTTAGCATGATCCCTTCTAGCTCTATCCATGTTGCCTCAATTGCCCTAAGTAACTCAGAAATTTTTGAGAAAAATTTACATTTTGGAAACAAGAATGGAATATTATGAAAAAGGATCCAAAAAGGAACAATAGAAATTAAAATTATGATTGTTTAGGGTTTTTGTTTTAATGATAGTAAAAGAAAATGAGGAAGGAAAGTTCACTCTACTGAAAAATGATATCAAAGAAGAAATATTATTAAAAAATCACTTTTATACCACATAATGTCATTATTGATTTAAGATACTCATGTCACATATGATCAATGGACCAGAATCACTTGGGTTTAGTTTGTCAAAGTAAAAATATTATAAAGTCAGTGCATCACCCCAAGATCATTTACTAATTGAATGGAAGAAAAGCATCTACCTTGGGGGGGATCACAGTTAATACCTACTTCACATTTTGAATGTGAAAACTGGTCTCCTGGTGTAACTGACTTGAAGAGCACAAGCTCTCCTATAAAGTATTATCACCCAAATGTTTAATGTAGACATGTGCTTTACAGTATGGTAGGCACTACATATATGTAGCTATTGACAGTATGAATTATAGCTAGTCCAAATTAAGATATGCTTTAAATGTAACACATATACCATATTTCACAATATAGTATGTTAAAAATAGAAAAAAATATATAAACAATGTTTTACATTAGTTGCATAACAAAGTGATGTGCTTTGGATAGACTGGGTTAAATAAAACATCTTAAAATTTTACCTTATTATATTTTTCAGATGGCTATTAGAATTCTTGAAATTGTACACGTGACACAAAATTATGTTTTCATTGTTTAACACTGATTTAGAAATAAATCCCTAATTTACCAAAAGACAGGTCACAGAAAATCAACTTAATGACCCCAAGAGGAAGCAATTAAATAAATTCAAATTGTGAAAAACTACCGAACAACTTCCCAATTCATCAAAAATGAAATATTAATGAACAAATATTCAAAGATTTTGAAATGAGAGACTAGAGATATAGTAAATAAAGGCAATGTGAATGTAGATGAGTTTGGATTGGATTTAGGAGGAGAAAAATATTACTAACTTTGTTCTGAGAATAAATACAGAAATGAATATAAAATAGGCACTAGATGAGATTATGGAATCATTACTACTTCCTTAAGTATGATAATAATATTGTGGTTGTATAAGTGATCATCCTTATCCTTAGGAGATGCATTCTGAAAGCTTTCTGTATCTTACTTCCAAAGAGTTGAGTAAACATGAGAAAGAGATCAAGGAAATCAGACAAAATATTAACAGTTGCTGAATCTACAGGAATATACTATGTTTCTATATATAGAAGCTTCCCCAAAACTTGCAAGTATTCAAAGTTTACAGTAAGAAGGTTGGCTAGAAGATTTTCAGTTGCTCTATGGTAGACTGTTTCATTTCACATAATATTTCTTACATGGATAAAATATACAATATATACAATATATGATATCAAATTTAAAAAAAAAATTAGAGTGTCCCCTGGAAATGAAGTGTCTAATGCATGCATTGATATTGACTCAATTTCTTTTCTCATCAGTCATCATTTATAATTAAAATACCAGAGATAAAATTGTAATGATCATGCCATTCAACATTCCACCACTATCATTAACCCTGTAATTTTTACTCACATAAATGTAAAATAATCTAATAAAAATGCACTGGCCTCTATCTTGGATACTCATTGTAATTGAAACATCAAATTATGAAAAGAAAAATGATACTAACTTGTCATAGGATTCCCCTTCAACTAGTCATCTGGACAGCTTTATAGCAAATTTTCAGAACTACATTTTAATGCACTATATCTGTCTTCAACTTGATTTGAAATTTACACTCTCCTTTCTTCTAATGATAGAATCAAATTAGTAATCTCTAGTAGTTTAGTACTGCTACACCATAAAGAAACCAAATCAACATCCCAATCATCTCAAAAACCTGAAAATATATTTAATTTTGCTTCTTTAGTTTCATTAGTAATCAATGTGAAATTCAGAGAAGATAACATAAATTTTGATAATTCTAAATTTTAAACTAAATATGCATATGTAGCAGTCACTTTAAAGTGGGTGCTATCCACTGATTTTTGGCAATGGAAACTTCACACGTGTTAAGGTGCTAGTGTTTCTATTTAAATAGACAACACATCAAGATATCTCCCTTCTTATGCCTTTCCAGGTCCTGAGAATCCCATAATGCTTCAGCTACTGTTGATTAGTGAGTAACTCCTCAAAAAGCAGACCTTAGAAATCAGCACCTCGTGTAAGCTAATGAAATGGGATTGGAATATGTTCATGTTAAAGTGAACACAAAAGAGGAAAGAAAGGAAGACAAAACAAGAATAGTAAAGTTATTTTTTGTCTCTCTTGGGAAACATTTGTTGAAATGGATGCACATTATGCATTTATATCAATGTGTTGTTGAATTTTCTATTGATTCTAGTATACCATTTGTAATAATATATTATTCTGATATTATAATGAATTATATGACTGGTACATTCAACTTATTATATACTAAAATTGATTTATTATCTGACAAATGTCAGTGAACAACTTAAAAATATATTAACTTCTTTGATGATGTATTAGTAGAAATTGTGAAATCACAGTAAAAAAAATAATGGATTGATGTTGGCATTGAGTCAGTTATTGCCTTAAGACAAAATAAAAATATTTTTTCATATTTATGAATTTTATAAAATAAAAATTGATTAAGTACATAGACATTTGGGTATTTTAGACATTTTAGTTTTGATTTGTATTACCAGAAAAACCCTCTAGATGGCAGTGTTTACCATAGTTAGAAATTATTTTAGAACTATTTTAACTTTTAAAAAGATTCTCAAAAGAACCAAGTAGTATATAGTTAAAATTTTATTTTTATACTATTCAACATTTCTTTGGAAGTTTATTTTGTTCTTTGTGAATGTTGAACCTAATTCATCAAGTTTTTGCTTATTTGTTTACTATTGCAATTTAATTTGTAATGTTTCTAGGAGCAATTGCCTAGACCCCAAAACTTTAGAATAAACATATGTGATCTTTATACTTTTGAGGAATTAAAATTAATTATTAAGACTATGATAGCAAGCATGTAGAAATCTTAGCAACTAACCAGAAGAACTATAGTACTTTATTTTAAAAGTATATATAGTGCCTGCCTGCTTGTGACTATGCAGGTGACTCTCTTTTTATTTCTCTTTTTCTGAATAAATCTGTCCTTTTCAAATGTAAATAAATAAAAATAACGTGTGTATTTGTGACTCACTTCAGTCACAAATTTGAATGGAGTTAAACATGCTACATTAAAACTTAGTCTTGCAAACTAGGCAGGTTTTTATCTTCTATTTGACGCAATTTTAGTTTGAATTTTTTGACCTGTAGAACAACCCAATAATTCACAGATACATGACAGAATAGCACGATCATATTTTGTCAGAATGTATAGAGTAGGATTTTTAAAAATTAAGATATATAAAAATGATAATAAAGGTTTGATATAAAATTAATATTTATACTGGATATATTAGTGTGAAGCTACTAAAAATGTACATTGAAGAAGCTTACATTTTCTGAAAACCAGGATGGATACACATGACTTCATCTAGGTCCATTGTTTGGCTTATAGATTTGTTTTGCCTTCTCGTAGAAGTAAAAAAAAAAAAATTGTCATTAAGGGTTGGAAGAGAGATTTATAATTATTTGGTGGAGTGAGCCTTGGGAGGGGCGTTTTCTGTGCATTAGTGTATATTTAGCCTCTGTACACTAGATGCCAGTAGCTAATCTCTGCCTTCTCTCTCCTGCCAAAGAAGCCATCTTTCCATGATTCACTACTAAAAATAAAAATGTCTCCAGACACTACCAAGTATTCCCTAAAGGGAAAAACCATCCAGATTTAAACTACTGATATAAGCATTTGGTTTTTTTTTTCCTTTTTTAGTCTCCATTACAATTAGAAAATGCCAATCGTGTTATTACAGTTCATATTTTAGTCCAGGAGATAATAAATTAATCAGAAGCAGGGTCCAGTAAAATTACCAGGTTGCTATGATCAGTTTTTAATACTAGTTAGAACTCTTGATTTCCAGTAACAACTTTTTCTAGATTTTTATTTTACTTATTTATGCATACAAGAGCTGGGTGTAGGCCAGAGGTGTGTGTGAGAGAGAGTGGGGAGCAGAACAGGTGGATCTACTGAAATACACTGCTGAGGGGAGCAGTGTGAGAGACGGGAGAGGTCTGCTGTGCCATGTGGGTTAACTGCCAGGGATTGAACAAGTGCTGCAGTGGTTTCCTAGAGCTTCATAGCACTGAGACTTAATCCTTTGCGCCACTAGGGAGGCCCACCAGTACTAACTATTATAAAGGTTATTGGTGTAGCTGTTAAACAGAGGCAGGGATAAGAATGGACACCCTGGATGGAATTCAGCAATCAACTACCATAAAGGTCTCCCCATCTTTGATGCCTTTTGCCCATCACCTTCATTTTTCTTACTCTCTCTCCCTCAGTCTTCCTGGAGCTTTCTGGTCTATGCAATGAGAAGCTAACTACTCCTAATTTCTCCTGAATATATATAACTGCCTGTTCACAGAACAATGAGCTTGATCTTGGCATAGCTCTGTTACTGAGGCAGATTCTTTGGGTAGGAAGCCCCTGGTTTCATCTTGAGTTCAGTTTCTTCATGAATGTAGTCAAGCACTGGCAGAATAGGATGGAGCCACTGATACCTGACACACAGTGAGGACCCGCCACACCGCATAATGATAGCCACTTTGCTTCGTTGTGAGGGGACACAAGGAAAAACATTTCAACAAAAAGAAGGACTGCTGAGCTTTGGAGGTGACCATGAGGTGTCCACATGTGTATTCTATCACTCTGCTGACACACTCTATAACCTGTCAGCGGCCTGGAGCCCTCACATAGATCACCAAGTGGCCTAAACCCTCCGAGTTTTGTTCCAGGCAGTTCTGCCTTTGCTCAGATTTACCAGATTCCAAATAAAATTCATACCCATTCTAACTGTGAAGTACAAGTAACATTTAACTAAAGATAAATAATCTCTGAGAGGAAATAAACTAAATCAAATTAATATGTGAATTATGTGTAAATTCTTGGAATCTTTGAGCAATATAGTTGCATCAAAAGAATACTTGGTATCAGAATGAACCCCTGCTGGTGAAATGCTAAGTGTATACTTGCTTCAGTTTTTCTTTCAGCATTTTTTTTTCTGTGAGTCATGAAAATTTTGCTGTGAGTCATGAAATTTTGCTTCTAAGATGACTTGTAGGTCTTTGTTACTGAAAGTGGGATTCAAGGGCCAATAGGAACAACAGCAAGAGAATCCCCTGAGAAATGTGAGGCCTACACTGGCCCCTCAGATCTGCAACATCAGAACATGCATTTTCACAGAACAAGCTTTTTGAGTAATTTGTTGTCACAGGATCAGGTTAAATTATTATCTATATTACTAGGAATTCAACTTTAGTATCATATTAGGCCTACAATAAAAAGGTCAGTAATTTGAAGACAAAAGCAACCAGATTGTTATTGTACATTATCCAGAACTTGCTACTGAGCATTTCAAAGTATTGTTTTTATATTTATTTATTTTGTAGATGAACTGGGGTGTAGGCCAGAGGTGCAGGAAGGGAGGTACGGGGTGGTGAGAGCATTACCAGAGACAGAGTGGGGAGCAGAACAGATGATCTACTGAAATATACTGCTGAGGGAGAGACAGGGGAAGTCTTCTGAGTCATGTGGGTCAGTTCCATGGCTGGGGATCAAACTCAAACTCAGACCTTCGTGGTGGTAGCACTGAGACTTAACCCCTAAGTCATCAGGGAGGTCCATATCTCAAACTATTAAAGTTCGTGTAACAAGTAAAATTTTTTAAGTAAAAAATATAAATGAGAGATATTATGAGTATTAATAATGTGGAGAGGACTCATAGGTTAGTGTGCCATAAAAAACAAACATAAAACCCAGTAAGTGGCCTCAGCAGAATTATTTTTGAAATGTATGTAGATATTCGAGTATCTCTGCATGGACAGATTACTATCTTTGCTATAAATGAGGGTTTTTTAAAAATATATTTTTCACATAGGTTTTAGGTTTTAAAAATTTTTTTGAATGAACTAATGAATGCATTCAGAATACAAAATCTGTTACCTATGTATTTTATAATCATTTCATATAATTCTCATTTACTACTTTTCTAATAATCATGGTATTTACCTGAGTGTCACCTGGTCGTTAGAGTCAACTTATCTACTATAATGTAACATAAGGTTGTTTTAGTACTATAGTGAAGGGAACTGTTTTATCATAGACTTTAAAACCACCTCCATTGGTATAGTTGTTTACTTCTAGAAAATAGGAACAAATAAATTAAAATTGGAATTAGTATACAGATATATCACACTCAAACATGAGTACTATTTACTCCAAAATTAACACACTGCTTAAATATTTTTGTGATCTAAAGAGACATTTATAATCTTTTTGAAATTAATGTGAGGATAACTTACTGGTTTTTGTTATATTTTACAACTTATATATTTTCGAGGAAAATTTTCTTAATTATTAGTTTTTCTTATAAACTCCATATGTTTCTTATATCATACTATTTCTAGCAAATAGATCTGTTGTGGTGTGTCCTGGCTTACTTTAAAGCAGATCGACCCCATTCCTTATAGTGAAGAGGTTCTTTGAAGCTCTTTTAATCCTTTCTGAAAATTTCACCAACCTGTCACTGGATCCCAGTAAATACATAGGCACAGGATTGAAAAAACCACACTGTGCATTTTAGGAGCTTTGAAAGGATTGTGTTGATGTATCCTACAGAATAAGATTTTCATTTTAGAAAAAAAAAAAAATAATGTGTGTACACATACACAGACACACACAATTTTTGTAAGCACAATAGTATTGACTTAAATCCCAGACAAAGCATACCAGTATCTTTTAAAAGCTGCACAATCCCTATCTCCATTACTTGGGTGTTATCAGTGATATGGAATTAAGCCAGGGGCTACAGGACTCAATGGAATATGCATAGTCTGACTGACTCATCCTAATTCAATTAGAGTGGGACTGTGGGTCAAATTTGGTTCCTGAGAGGAGCCTTTATGAGAAAAATGAGGCTTATCCATCCTGCCCTATATTAGTAAGTCTATTTATGGGCACATTATGTAAAATATTTGGCTCCTGCAAGAAAATCGTGTGAGTTTACTAAAGAAATTGTAAGCATGAAGATGTGGGGAGAAGAGATAAGGAAGAATAAGGGTTGAAAATCCCTAAAATAATGTTTCAAATAATGTGAACTTTTGTTTTCAACAACACATTCTTCTTAATGGGAATGTGCTGAAAGGGAATAGAGAACGTATTGAAACATTTTAACTTGGAAAAACAAGTCCTAAATATTTAAAAAATCATTTACTGAATTATCTTAGTGCTTGAAATATATTCTTATCTCAAAACTTTTCTATTTTTAAATGTAAATAGAGATGCTTCCTAATAAAATGCATGTTATTTCTGCATCTTTGGACACTCAGCATTTCTAAAAATATGAAATGAATACTTAATAGTCTCACCAACCTTAACTACAAAAAAAGACACTAAAAAAGAAAGTGTTTTCATTTCACTTGAAATTACATAACTTTGAAGTGATAAAATTATATAAGATGAAACATATATCCTCTCTTTGCTCTCTTAAAATGCTTTTTGAAAATTGCTTAAACTCTACCTGTGATCAGGCAAATATGAAAGCTATGTCTATATATAATCTGAAGTCGTAACTAACCAATAATGAAATTTGAAATGTCAATATTTTATTTACATTGAGATCATGATAAAATAGCATGAAAAATGTCAGTTCATAGTAATAACTGTTTAAACTATAAACCTGACATCTGTAGTCTTTGTCAGTCAGAAAAATATAGCAAATTGGGATAAATTTAGTCCAGTTATTCAAACAGAATGAAGCTTGCTTGTCACCTGCTTTCCATTGTGATTTGATTATTTTGCACTAGGTTTTCCTTTAAAAAAAAAAAAAAGACAAGGGAAACAAAGCTATTTGAAGAAAAGAGCTAATACAAAGTAAAGCAAAAGTATTATTCAAGTTTACTATGCTCTGACAGTTTAAGCAATCCTAAAAGGTGTTAATTTTCTTTTTTGTGGTGTTAAAATTGTACATTGTCATTTTCTAAACAGTGATAATACAAATAACCCTTAGCATTTTTAGTACAGTTTCCATACGCCCCCCCCCCCCCACAGATGTATAGTGNCCCCCCCCCCCCCCCACAGATGTATAGTGCAATAGTCTAGCCTCCTTTGTGAAATGGGGACAATAATACCTGCTGTGACATGAGTCCCTTGGATTGATTGATTAATGTCTGTTAGACACACTAAGACATCTGGATTAAAGGAACTTTAAAAGAGCAAGGCACAAAACTATATATTTTTAAAATTTTTTAACTTTGGACTATAGTTAATATATGAAAGTTACAAATATTAGTCTTGAAATCCTTGAGGAGGTCTTTTGTTCATTCTAAATACCACATGTCCTTTAAGTAAATTAATATGTCCTTTAAGTAAATTATAACTTTAAAAAGCCTTTCACAATCTTTGTGTGAAATGTAATTTAAAAATGAGTGGCAACTAGAAAACCATGCATGAAAATCCAATTTACATACATGGCTAATAATTTAGATATTATAAAATGTCATTTCATGAAAACTATTGTTTAAATATATAAATAGAACAACATTGAGATTTGGGAATATAAAAGAATTTTCTTAACCTGACGTTTTTTAGTTTTAGTTTTCAGTTAGCTGGCCAAAGGTGACTTAGTTCACAAGAATCCCATGACCTACATAATCAGCAGACAACATGGCAATTTTATCCCAGGTAACATCAATTCCTAAGGTATTAATTGGGTACAACACAGGTGAGGATATTATCATTCCTCACTGCACAAAATATACATTGACAATGATGAATAAGACTTAATTTAAGAGCTGTAATTGGAAGTCTAACTTATATATTGGAAGGTCTAAATTAGAAGTCACATAATTAAAAATCTAATATTTTATTGAAATTACAAAGGAAAAAGTGGCTATAATGCAACATGAAAACCAATAGATGTTCTCTTACAAAATTAAAATTAATAAATATAATTCCTCTAATTCATAATTGTACAGATATAACTTTTTTAAAAAATAGTATAGGAGAGCAGTTCTCATTATGCAAATATTTCATACAGTGTTTTAGACAGAAGACTCAAGTTAGGATAGCAGAGGGTTAGAAATCTGACCCTGTATTTTAATTTTCTTCCAAGATTATTAATAAGATTTCTAATAATAGTTCTCACTCTGGAGTTTAGCAGTTGGAATATGGCAAACAATAAGCTTCAAGTATTCTAGCTTGAAGAAATAAAATTATTTTTTAAAGAATCCCAGAAATTTACATATGCCAAATAAACACCTAAAAAATAGAATACACTGAAGGCAGCAGTTATATTTTTTCAGTTTCCTTTGAGAAAGACTCTAGACATACTTCAATTTGGAATTTTGTCCAAGATCGCCTTTAGTTGATGTCACATGATCATAAATTTTAATTGTGTGATATTTTTTTCTTCCCCAACCTTCATCCTGTGTTCATACTAAGATTTCATTTCTGAGCATAGGGTAATAATGGGTTTTGACTACAAGTAAAGTGATCCCTTAGCAAACAGACACAATTCCACTTAGTAATAATGTTAAATAATTATTTCTAAGCTACTGTTGCGACTACAACATGACTTTGAAATGACTACATTATGATTAGAATAAGAATGAGATAACTGTGATGCTTACTAAATGAACTGTAGAGTGGTTATATTGCTATTTTTATGGTAAATGTAAAGAAAGATGGTTTATTTGTTGTCTTAAACTGCTTTACAGTATAAAATAGTTGACAACTGAAACAATGAACTAGCTCTTATTTTAGATTTTGTGAATGGCAAAATGATCATTCACCATTGAAAGATAAAATAATCTTCCTGTAATTCACTTGACTTTAGTATGAACTAGTACTTTTCTTTTGACCCAGATATTTAAGCACTCATATATTCTTAAATGTTCTATATTCTAATTGTGTAATATATTACTATTGTAAGATTGTCTGGCTACTTGAAAACAACATCAAATGATTGCCAGAACCCTGCTTTATGCTTTACATAGAAGGGATTAATATAAGACTTTCAGCCTTTCAGCACCCGAGTAAAAGTTTGAATAAGAAAGAATTTACATATTCGTAGATGTGGGAAAATAGTTACATCAGATAAGTTGGTTAAATAGAATTATGCAATATCTAGTTTGTCAGGTTTAATGGTTTTGTTTTTTAACTTTTAAATGTCTAAAAGAGTCCTTATTGGGGGTGGGGAGGAAGTACTAAAAAAACTAGTGTTTTTCCTAAACATACCATCAGTGTGCATAATTATCAATACATGAAGAGCCTTCAACGCATATTCGGCCCAAAGCAGAATAGGGAACATAGAGATTTAAGATAAATGTCCTTTATTCCCCCCATTAGAACACGTTATTCAATCACGCATTAAGACCTCAGTAAACCTTGTATGTCATTCAAAAATATAAAACTTTTGTTCCAAATGAATTGTAATTAATGCCTCAAATTTTTCTCACGCTGTAGGTACAATCCGTTAAAAAAAAATAAAAAAGCCTTGGGTGTTTTACTGATTTTAAAAGATCAAATATAGCGCTTTCGGACCAATATTTAAAAAGAAAAAACAATGCTGTTCCTTTCGGGCGTCATCCCATCGCCTCTTGTATGAAAATTAGAAACATGTGAGATACCCTACAAAGCTGGAGTCTGAAAAATGAATTGCAGGGGCAAAGATAAGTATTACACGTAAAGCTGGAATCAGCAGAAAGCGCAATGGGAAAGGGAGTGTTCCACAGCTTGGGGAGCATCTGGACGGGACTCCTTCCAGCCTTTGGCAAGCAAAGTTTGCAGCTAGGTGAGCTGGCAGCCGTTTTTGCTGCAGCCGCGCACCGAAGCGAGCTCGGGTTCGCAAGGTTCGGGGGGAGGCGGCACTAGAAGCTTTAAGTACCATCCCCATCGACCGCCAAAGCAGTCCAGTGCTGCTTCTCCCCGCACGCGCCCCCCCCCCCCCCCCCGCCCCAAGAGGAGACTCCGCGCCGCGCACCAAACTGGTCAGAGCAAACCGAGGTCTCCACTTTCCCCTTCCCCAAGCAGTTTCTGTGACCTTGCGTACAGTGAGTGCCCAAATATTCTTCCCGATTTCGATGAGATTCAAAAATCCTCTGCCCCGACCTTCGCTAACCGCCCTCTCAGCCCTTCTTGCCCGTGTCTCTGCCATCAAAAGCCTCTAGTTGCAGCATCGAGTGTGTAGCATTTAACGCATTCTGGGGTGTGCCGGCGCGTTCTGCCCTCGGAGGGGTGACTGCGTCTCATGCCTCGGATCCCCCGTTGACTCATCTATGCATTGTGGCCCCTCCACTCAGAAAAAAAAAAAAAAAATTGTGCGAAACGTGCTCCTGGAGACAAGCCGCTTCAGCGTCCCCCATCCTCCCGCCGCTGTGCCCTAGGTTTCCGATCGGAATCCGCACGCCCCACAGGGCTTCCGCGCCGCCCCAGCTCTCCCGAGCGCCCCGGCTCCGCGGTTCACTGTCCCGCGCGATACCCAGCCGCCACCCTCCAGGCTCCGGCCTGGAGAGCGCGCGAGCTTCCCTCCCGGCCGGACCTTGCTGGGCATGCTCAGTGCACCTCCTGGAACCCGGCTCTCTCGGGGCCAGGATTAGTTCTCCGGGTTTTCGCTGCTGCCGAGGGGGCGCAGAGGAGGGAAGGCTGGGAGACAGTCAGCGCCTTGTTCCGCGCCCCCTCTTCGTGCGCCGGGCAGCTCTGCCCGCACTGCAGGATGCGAACCAATCGGAGCCAGGGGGCGGGGCCTGAGCCGTCACGCCCTCCCTCTGGGCTTATTGAGAGTTATATCAAGAAATTCAGTTCAGAGAGAGGAGAGAGAGAGGAAGGAGAGAGGGGCAGAGGAGAAGGGAGCGAGGGAGAGCTTGCAAAACGGGAAGGAGCGCCTTAGAGTCTGAAGCACGAAAAAGATAACCGACTAGGAATTGTGGGGGGCAACTGTCACCCCAAAGAGCGGCCGGAGAATAACCGTCACCCCAACTCTGACGTTTTCTACCAGAAGTTAGAGACTTAAGCAGTATTGACATCGGAGGGAAATGGTATGCTTGACGCTGTGGAAAATACCCCTGAGCTGAAGAAGTGCAACTGGATGGTGTGTGTGTGTTAAATACCAGAAGAGCCCAGACCCCATGGGTAATAAAGATGAAATGTGGAGAGAATGACTAATGACAAATCTGTGAATTTGTTCTCTGGAGTTGCTAATTTGCCAGCCCGAAGCAACACATTTTACAAGGAGGAAACGTTTTGCTGCTTCTGATTTCTCCACAAACTGGTGCTACCAGATGCATGGCTTTCTATGTGTTGGAACAAATCATTCCTAACTGCAGTATACCGGGAAAGGGGAAAGGTTGAGGCAACTAACGTAAGTGTAAAGTTTCGCATGCACAATTGTAAATTCTGTGTTTAGATATGTCCTCAGTATAGACGAGGGATGTTTGTAATTGGGTAATCGGTTGGGGCAGAGCTCACCTACCCCGCTGTATCTGCATCCCTACCTGCATCACTCTGCCGGAACTAATCGCGGGCAGCAGCTACCACACAGCCTAATGCAGATAAGATTAGAGCCTGGGAACTGACCAGTTTTACTCAAGTAGGTACTGCCTGAAGCCTTGCACCCATTTAAATTGCAGTTAGGGGAGTAGCTAAGCAGAAACCTTTTTACCTGCATTATTGGGTTGCAGTATTGATGTGTAGCAGATGGTACTAATATTATAAGCAAAGATCAAGGTTAAGAAACTGCATTTTTCTTTCTCTTTAATGCTCAGTAGAAAATATTGTGCTGTGTGTGGCAATGTTAGC
Source organism: Galemys pyrenaicus (assembly GCA_019455555.1). Taxonomy (NCBI): domain Eukaryota; kingdom Metazoa; phylum Chordata; class Mammalia; order Eulipotyphla; family Talpidae; genus Galemys; species Galemys pyrenaicus. The sequence continues at coordinate 342,104 of JAGFMF010011625.1, forward strand.
TGCGTTTTACTTACATCTCGACACTCTCTTCACCTTTAGGATAAGGAATTCTGTATTATACATTTTTAAAAGTTTTAATGTGTTTATTAATTCTAATGGTAATCATGTGGCAATATGGAGAAATGAGAGCAAGGTCTGGGTAAGAAATTGGAAGTCTTGGTATTGTGTTTTTAGGCAATGGGGCTATGTAGGGGCCGGTGACTACTGCTTCTGATGCTGCAGCATGTCCGGATGCTTGTTTCCCAGTAAGACTGTATTAGAAGGCAGTTGGTGAACTGGGGGGAAAGAGAAAGATAGTCATTTTAGGAGATAGAGATGACTCAGTCAGTGGCAAAGAAGCAAATACACTGTATTTGACATGTGACAAAGCAATTAGTAGGAACGATAGCTAAACTACTTAGTGTTTTTCACTTGTACCTAAAAAAACTAAGGGAGGTGGGTTAGAAGCCAAGAGGACGGGTAAGCCAGGGGGAGGGGAAGAACAGAACAAGAACACATGTTTTGAATTAAACAGTGTCCTGGAAAACAATGTGGGTGAATGCAAGTAAAAATAGCAGCTGTCCTTAATTCAAAGTAGATTTCCCCCTTCACCCCCTCCCCCCCTACACTGAGCAATGCAACAAGCAGGAGATATTCAGTGTTTCCATCCAGAGTTAACTTGCAAGCAGGGGCAGAGCAAACTGCCATGTTTACTAATATGCAGTGAAAAATGTATTGTGATATTTTGTGACTGTGTGTTTTTGTTTACTGAAGAGTAATATTGTCTATACAATTGTGTTGACAGTGGCTGTCTCCAAATAAGAGACGAGATGTAATGCATCCTCCAGTCCATGCACACTTCCTCTTGCAGTTTGTGCGTCGTTCCTCAGTGGAGACCTTTAAACCCTAAAATCCAGAAAGAGCAAATAAATACATTATCATGGACCTGAGGGATTTTTACCTGTTGGCTGCTCTGATTGCCTGTTTAAGGCTGGATTCCGCAATAGCTCAAGAACTTATTTACACTATTAGAGAAGAATTGCCAGAAAATGTGCCCATAGGAAACATACCAAAGGATCTGAACATTTCTCACATCAATGCTGCCACAGGGACCAGTGCCAGTCTTGTCTACAGACTGGTTTCTAAAGCTGGGGATGCCCCTTTGGTGAAAGTATCCAGTAGCACTGGGGAAATTTTCACAACCTCCAACAGAATAGACAGAGAAAAACTCTGTGCTGGAGCCTCTTATGCTGAGGAGAATGAGTGTTTCTTTGAACTTGAGGTGGTGATTCTCCCCAATGATTTTTTCAGGCTGATCAAAATAAAAATAATTGTCAAGGATACCAATGATAATGCCCCCATGTTTCCATCTCCTGTCATCAATATTTCCATCCCAGAAAACACTTTGATCAACAGCCGCTTTCCAATTCCATCAGCAACAGATCCTGACACAGGCTTCAATGGTGTACAGCATTATGAATTGTTAAATGGGCAGAGTGTTTTTGGACTGGATATCGTGGAAACTCCGGAGGGAGAAAAGTGGCCACAATTGATTGTTCAGCAAAACTTGGACAGAGAACAGAAAGATACCTATGTGATGAAAATCAAAGTAGAGGATGGAGGCACTCCACAGAAATCCAGCACAGCCATACTGCAGGTCACAGTAAGTGATGTAAATGACAACAGGCCAGTGTTTAAAGAGGGTCAAGTGGAGGTGCACATTCCAGAGAATGCTCCTGTAGGCACCTCTGTAATTCAGCTCCATGCCACTGATGCAGATATAGGCAGCAATGCTGAAATTCGGTACATTTTTGGTGCCCAGGTCGCCCCTGCAACCAAAAGACTCTTTGCTTTAAATAATACTACTGGGCTGATTACAGTTCAGAGGTCCTTAGATCGAGAGGAGACAGCCATTCACAAAGTGACAGTGCTGGCTAGTGATGGCAGCTCCACTCCTGCTCGAGCAACGGTTACCATCAATGTCACTGATGTAAACGATAACCCTCCTAACATAGACCTCAGGTACATTATAAGTCCCATCAATGGCACAGTGTATTTATCTGAGAAAGATCCTGTCAATACAAAGATTGCCCTAATTACAGTTTCAGATAAGGACACAGATGTGAATGGCAAAGTGATCTGTTTTATTGAAAGAGAGGTCCCATTTCATCTGAAGGCAGTATATGACAACCAGTACTTGTTAGAGACCTCCTCTTTGTTGGATTATGAGGGCACCAAAGAATTCAGCTTTAAAATTGTTGCCTCTGATTCTGGGAAGCCCAGTTTAAATCAGACTGCCCTGGTAAGGGTTAAGCTTGAGGATGAAAATGACAACCCACCAATTTTCAACCAGCCTGTAATTGAGCTGTCAGTTTCTGAAAACAACCGACGTGGGTTATACTTAACAACTATTAGTGCCACAGATGAAGACAGTGGGAAAAATGCAGACATTGTTTATCAGCTTGGACCGAATGCCTCTTTCTTTGATCTGGACCGAAAGACAGGAGTTTTGACAGCCTCCAGAGTCTTTGACAGAGAAGAACAAGAGCGGTTCATTTTTACAGTAACTGCCAGGGACAATGGGACCCCTCCCCTCCAAAGCCAAGCGGCTGTGATAGTTACTGTTCTGGATGAGAATGACAATAGCCCCAAGTTTACTCATAACCACTTTCAATTTTTTGTGTCTGAGAATCTGCCAAAGTACAGTACTGTGGGGGTTATCACAGTGACAGATGCAGATGCTGGAGAGAATAAAGCTGTGACTCTTTCCATTTTAAATGACAACGATAATTTTGTGTTGGATCCTTATTCTGGAGTCATAAAGTCGAATGTCTCATTTGACAGAGAACAGCAGAGTTCCTACACTTTTGATGTCAAAGCCACTGATGGAGGACAACCACCACGTTCCTCTACTGCAAAAGTAACTATCAACGTCATGGATGTCAATGACAATAGCCCAGTTGTCATTTCTCCACCTTCTAACACTTCTTTCAAGTTGGTGCCCCTCTCAGCCATTCCTGGCTCCGTGGTAGCAGAAGTTTTTGCAGTGGATATTGACACTGGGATGAACGCTGAACTTAAGTATACAATTGTGAGTGGCAACAACAAAGGTTTGTTTCGGATTGACCCGGTAACAGGTAACATCACTTTGGAAGAGAAACCCGCACCTACTGATGTGGGCTTGCACCGTTTGGTGGTCAATATAAGTGACCTAGGGTATCCGAAGTCTTTGCACACACTTGTGCTCGTTTTTCTTTATGTTAATGACACTGCTGGAAATGCCTCCTATATCTATGACTTGATCCGCAGGACTATGGAGACCCCGTTGGACAGGAACATAGGGGACAGCAGCCAACCCTACCAAAACGAGGACTATCTAACTATCATGATCGCCATCGTAGCAGGCGCCATGGTGGTCATCGTCGTGATCTTCGTCACCGTTCTGGTGCGCTGCCGCCATGCATCCAGGTTCAAAGCAGCTCAGAGGAGCAAGCAAGGTGCTGAATGGATGTCCCCAAATCAGGAAAACAAACAAAACAAGAAAAAGAAAAGGAAGAAAAGAAAGTCTCCCAAGAGCTCTCTGTTGAACTTTGTTACAATTGAAGAGTCCAAGCCGGATGATGCAGTTCACGAACCTATCAATGGGACAATAAGCCTGCCTGCTGAGCTGGAGGAGCAAAGTATAGGAAGATTTGACTGGGGTCCTGCACCTCCAACAACCTTCAAGCCTAACAGCCCTGACCTGGCCAAGCACTACAAATCTGCTTCTCCACAACCAGCTTTTCATCTTAAACCAGACACTCCGGTTTCCGTGAAAAAGCATCACGTTATCCAGGAACTCCCTTTGGACAACACCTTTGTCGGGGGTTGTGACACCCTTTCCAAACGCTCTTCCACTAGTTCAGATCACTTCAGTGCCTCAGAGTGCAGTTCCCAAGGAGGCTTCAAGACAAAGGGCCCCTTACACACCAGACAGGTAAACGAGCACTTTTACTGGTCTATAAGTACTGCATACAAGTGCCCAGTCAACCAGTATTAACGTGCCAGTGTGTCTATTGTTTTGGTCTAACTTTAACTTAGTTATAAAGAGGGAAAAAAAAATTTGACCCCTTTTCTATTCCTCTGGGGCTCAGTCAAGAATTTTTAGAACAGCTTTGAATTTTCTGAGTTCTGAGAATTATTTAACCTCCCAGTTTCCTTCAAATGGCAAGATGAAAAGAGGAAATTATTCCAAAATGTCCCAAGATAATGTTTGCTGAAGAAGAAAACCTGTCCTCATATGCCAAATTCTGCTCCCGGGGTTTCCAAATTGACTGCTTCAAGATTTTCACATTACCTTTGATCTAAAGAGTCACCTTCAAATCTCAAGTTTTAAATGACGTTTGAAGGTCTGACTGTAGTTATGTTGGAGCTGTGGTTGCTAAAGGGGTTAATTTTTTTTTTAGTCTCTAAACAATGTAGTAGGCTATTAAATGTACATCAGCTGTGAAGCACATGATTGTTGATAGATTGCAAATAAGCCATATAGGAAGTCTTCTCTTTGATTTCAGTTGATTTTATTGTAATATAGTAAATTGGGTACTTAATAGAAAGGTTTGCAGATTGTCCAGAAAGGCCAAATTACTTAAAAAAAAAAAAAGAAGGAATGCTTTCTCCCTAATATAACTGATTTATACAGTAAAGAATGAATCCATTGTAAATATTCTCTCATCTTAGTAATGCATAAGTGATCTGTCATAACTCATTTTAAACTGTGAAATATGCCATGTGAAGAGGGATTAAGAGGCTGAGAAACTCATATTTCAACCAAATCCAGAATTAGTTTTTCTTAGGTCTAATAATTCCTTGTTAATAAAGATTTAAATGCAGCGCTGTCTAATTTATTTCACTGGTGCTTGTCTATTGCCACGAAATTTGAGTGTCAGTGATAGCCTGTAGATGGCACTAGGGTATCATGTCGCCTGTGCTGGCCTGATGCCAATCCCGCAGTAGCGAAAGAACGGGGGGAGGGAAGGATCAAGCTGGTATGACAGCCAAAGATACCTTTTATTTAATGATAGTGCTCTTGAGTAACTAGCATTTTAGTTCATTTGCTTGCTCTTTTGTGATTAGCTCTCAGTACACCAACTTTCTAGGATTTCATAACCCAAACTCTGTTGGTATTGAGTCCACCACTGGTGATGGCCCATCTCAATTTGTTAAAAGATAAGGAACATAGATATTTCAAAGATCAAGTAAACTAAAACAACCTCATAGCATTGTTTTTGACTGTCATTGATTAGTATATGAAAATTCAGAAGAGTGTTTCTCTTTTTGAGAGTGGGGGGTAGGGAGGTAGGGTAGAATGTCTTCTTCAAACTGTCCCTCTCAACACTGATTTTTGCTTTGGAGTAACTTTAAGTCTTGGTGGTAATAAGATATAAGATAGTTTACAAAATTAACTCTGACAATGAATCACATAGATACTTCCTGAACACTAATTATAATTCCTGAAATTTCCATTTTTGTAAAGTCAAAGATTAAATAGCTAGATCATTTGAAAGTATGTATACCAGAGCTTGAATGTGCAGGATAAGAGGAATTAAAATAACTTGGTGTTGAAGTTCTAGAGGAGAATTTGAAGTTATTAAAGTTGAAGTTGGAATGACATATTTTCATGTTAACTTTATCACCTTTTTAGAGGAGGTTGATATTTTCAAATTAAGAAAATGGCCAAGCTTAGTAAATAAAAGTTTATAAAAGTTGGTAAATAGTTGATTATGGCAAGATAAGTAGTGGATGAATCTAAACAGGTTTAAATAGGATGTTGCTATTTCAGTGAAAAGAAAGAAAATGGCTTTTTACTATTTACTTTTACTGTGAAGGTCACTCACACAATACTTATTATATGATCTGCTTGAATCAGCAAAATCTAATCCAATTAAAACTTTCCATGTAAATCTGATCTTTTACCACCAAAGACCCATGCTGATTCTCTTCCCACATTGTCTTTCTTTTCATATAGTGTGGTATTAGCACTGATGTGTAGACTCACTCTTTCTGACTACTCTCTCAAAGTTGAAGCTATATAGTACAGTGACATGAATGTTAAGTACATTTCAGCCAAGTACGGAAAAGATCTTTGCTGAGGTTTAGTCAGACATAAGAATATTTGTTTGTATGATGTCATCTTTGAACTAGGATGCTGAGTAATTAATCCTTTAACTGGAACTAAAGTGCATTTTAGAAATTCCTTGAAACCATATGTTACTGTGCAGGTCTTGTAGGCATTTTGATGTTCAAATGGAGCTATAATTCACTATTATGATAAAGAACCAGTGAGTTGACTTTATGTAAATGTTTTAGAAGTTTCATACTCAGAAAAAAGATTGCAATGTTGGCAAAGAGGGAGACTGGAAATAGAGAGGTGATGATGATAGCAATATGCATAATTTATTATAAAAGAGGCATATTTTCTATGAATGAAGAACATAAATTATATACTATCCTTTTAATTTTTGTCACTGAACTGGTGATTACTATCTGAAAATGTTCTAGTTAAGAGAAACAGTAAAAGTTTTTTTGGAAAAATTCTGGTTTTAGCTAGTGGCTTTTATATAAAGTTTGCATTGTCTTTAGAATGAAATATACTGATCGACTTATATACCATGAGTTTGATTATAGTCTATCAATTCTTATTTTGTATGTTTTTTCCTCCCTTCTGTATTCCCTTGTGAAAAAAAAAGTATAAAGCAATTATAACTCATATTTCTCCTCCACTGTATTTTACAAAGCTTTATATTTTTGACTATAGCAGATCTGTCACTGACTTTGCCACAGATTTTCCTTTATAAAATTTTTGAATCTTCAGTGTCAAAAATTTGAACATGGCATGATATTTGCATGTCTTTTTTTTTTTAGAAAAAGCAAGATCATATGAGGATATTATTCATAAAATAAAGAATTCACTCTTACCAAGTTATGAGTCTGAAAACACTTGCAATTCCTATAGAACCTTGAATAATAACACTCTTCCATGTATTTTCACTAAAAGGAAGAAATGTGTTCTTAATAGGATTTTTAAAATCTGACATATTAAATTCTCAAATTTTAGGGTGACATTTCTTCAAACATGGGATTTTGTGTCTCCCTCCCAGATGTTCTGATTGTAAACATAATTACTAGCCGAACCTTTTGTGGAAAATGCTGCTGGTCCAGGGACCATACTTTGAGAACCACTATCTCAGCATATTGAAACAGGAAATGTCAGCGCCTTTTCCTTTTAGATTATCATTTCTAGAGGACCTGTTTTTGCTCAGCCCAATTCTCAGCTCGCTTATTGACAGCCGTTTTATTGTAGCTGGAGGCTTTACAGTAAGCTATTTATTGCTGTTTTCCAACCCCAGTTGACAGCATTTGGGGAATTAATTTTCTTGGTCCCAGTGTGCTTTTTGTGGGGGTATAAATGAAAATGTTAAAGCAAAAAAAAAAAAAAGACCTATTTACATTTGACAACTTCTTTCAGTAACACAACAATCTGTGATAGTTGCAATTTGGTTCTGGGTGAAGAGTCATCTTTAATTTTTGAAGTGAAATGATCATTTTAGAGTTTAAACATTCTGAATTTAACTGTTCACAATCTGGCCTATTTGTTCAGATATGCATCTGTGTATATAGTGGAGAAATTATACAGTGGAGAAATGTGTGGGTATGCTGTACTCAAGTGTGTACATGTACTTTTACTATATAAAGGGACTTGCTTCAATTCCCAATCATTTATAGATACTATATTACATTTATGATTACTTTTCATTCTTGAGTAATCCCTATACAACCACTACGAAAATGCTGTTCTATCATGTAAAATGCACAAGACAGTCATAGAATTGCTATTTAGAACAGTAAGAAAGAAAAATGCAATTGAAAGTGAAGGGCACAAATGCTAACTAATATAAGCTAGCAAAAACTTTAAGATACTAAATTTTGAAGTATATAATGAATGTGTAGTTGAACATAAGTGGTGAGTGGAGAAAATTGTTCCCCCAAATGCATATAATTCTTAAAATGTTATCAGTTGTGATTTTTATTTCTTCTTTGCTTTTACTAAGCGTCCTTTGGTTCTAAAGTTATAGGTTTCAGACTTGTGGTTTAGAAGATACCAAGACCCTTTGGATATTGATTGAGGAATCTCAAAGGAGAAAGTGCTATCCATTTAAACTGGCCACCTTTTCTCTTGGGTTTATGAGTCATATATTGGATGAATCTTTTTCTCAAATTGATACATCTCAGCTATACAACATGGCATTCATTGCTGATAACATTAAGGAGGGTAAAATTCAAATATTACCTCTGTAGTAAGCAGAGACATGTCTGCTGATCCCCAAACCTTTGTTAACTAAGAAAATAATTTCTATCATTAAATATTCTATTAAACATTTTCTAAATTTTGTTGTAATTAATTCTATATATGGAAACACTGTAAATTGATGTTCCTATATTTTCAGATGAGTCATTCTCATCGTTTCACAGAATAGACTTTGGCATCATGAAAATTACTTTGCAAATATTTTAATTTGTCTTATTAGTTAATGCATAATCTTACTAGTTAACTATTTCAAACTATAATTTATCTTTTTTTGTGCTAGAACAAATTAAACTAACATGTGAAAAAGTATGAGAGGGAAATTATATTTAATATAAAGACTGAAATCTAAAATCAGATTTCTTTATAACCAGCTGTAAGTCATTTTGATTCTTAAAGTTTCATTTTAATATTAATAACCAAGGGTGTTTATAAACTATACCCAAAATAATCAAAATGATATCTTAATGAATTATTTTTCACAGTACATTATGTTACATGGTGGCACTTAGATATGAAAAAGATGTATTTAAATCACATTTTCTCATGATCTGTTTTCATGATTATTTTCATTTCATTATTTAGATTTTTGGGTTTTATTTATTTATTTATTTTTTTGCATGTAAAGGGTGCAGAAATCTACCAGATGTCAACAGCTCTAGTGGTTGTGTTGGCCTAGCAGGACCAGATTGGGTGTTCATGGGTTTTGGGACCAGGCAGCTGTATCTCACCTCTTCAGTACTTTTTAAGTTTGTGTTTGTCACAGCTAAACTCTTAGCTTACATTTAGTTTAAAAAAGACAGCATCAGAACTGTGAGTTTGGTGGATTGTTTACTACTTTCATTTAAAATCCTTGGGATAAGACTTCTATGAGTTTATACTGGTGTTTTCTTGAAAGGGGTCTATTACTAAGATACAGTCTCTTGCTAATACTGATAAATTAATCTATATGTAAATATAGATTTTATCATGAGAAACTAAATCATGTGGAGTTTTAAATTTTGTTTTTTTGACAACTGATTTTATGTTTAATATTTTTTTTTTTAGAATGTATTACCTAGTGGTATGTAACACTTATATCTGGCTTGTTAAAATTTGACTCTAATCATAGCCCAGGCAATAGTAAAAAATTGGGAATGCAAATCAGCATGGAGTTTGCTCTAAAGTTCTCACTTAACTGAAGGCAAAGGAGTTATGTACAATGTGCTATGCTATGCCTTTTTAATAGTTAGGGGATCTGTATCAGATCGCAGAACAAATGCAAAACATAGAAATAAGATCTCTCATGTACATAGGAGATGTACTTCCCTACTTAAGATTTCATCAGTTATTCAGAAAGCTGTTAAATCTGTCAAACATTTCATTTGGAGAGAAACACATGCTTTTTTGCCTTTGTTTGATCCAAACCTATTGGGCTGTCAGTCATCAGAAACATAGAACAAGAAAGATATATTACCGTGATTGACATTTTGGTTTTAATTTATATTAATTTTCCCTATGCCAAGATTCATTAAAATTTGGGTTTCCTAAATGAGTTAAACAACTAACCTTCCTCAACAGAAGTAAAGAGTGATCACAGGAATAAATTGGGCAACCAACCATATTTAATCTCTCTCACTCGTGCTTTGCTCTATAGATAGTTTGTCTTCTGAGGACAAGAACAGTGACGGAATCAGTTGCATGTTCTGAGTCATAACATATAAATTTAAGGCATTCAGAACTTGAGGTCATTTGGCAGGGATCTGTTTTTATATACTAACCTATTTAAATAGCATGCAAAAATAATTTCCTTAACCTTTAATCATTTGATAGGTTACAATGCTATAAATTCATATTAGATATAAAATGATAGATACTGGGCCAACTGTACAGCTGGGGGTGATGATGAGACAAATACAGGTGAGAAATTTGAGGCTAACTTGATTCCTTTTAGTAATATTACATTATTTTGGAAATCCTTGAGAATATATAAAATTATATTTTCTTTAAAGGTGTCTACTATAGCCTTACCACTCATTAATTAATGCAAATATGTAATGATGGAGGCTGCAGGAAGAATGGGAATTTGGTCAGTTTTACCGTGTGTGCACTATTGTATATTTTAACATTCTTCCACAGTTTGTCTTCTATCTGACCATCTCTACATTTTAGCATTACACTGCTTTAATATCCAGTCTCTGGACTTTTTCAGTCTGTTAGCAGTTGATTAAGAAATACTCTAATCCCTTTCAGGATATTGAGAAACTAATGGATTGCAGAGTATTTGGGTCTTTAAGCTTCAATTGTAAATGGTATGAAGAATTGTCATTGAGCTGATATTTGCATATATCTCTCCCAGTGCTAGCTACTTTGCCTTCTTTTTTGTTCTCCTAATCTTCAGCTTTCATTCTAAGAATATTTATTTTAGTCGGAAATAAGCATGCCAGTGATAGAAATTTGGGATTCACCTCCAGATGAATGCCATCACAGACAGGGAAGTTCTGGCACATTTTGCATAGATCTGTATGAACACAGTGAACCCTTCATAAGCTCTTAGATTGCAGGAAATCAGTGCTGAAAATTAAGTGGGGTTTTAAAGATTTGCAAAGTAGAGAGCTTTGTATAATGCTGGTATTGCAGGTGCCTATTAAATAGAAGTAAAGGCTTTGTAATACAACTCGCTAACACATTTCCCTCCACATTAGAGTGATTTATAGTCTAGGGAATTAGCCTTGCCTATTTTTTTCCAAATGCAGAAACATTGGATGTGTCTGAAAAAATAAAAATCTCAAGCACAGGCCTTAGAATGGACAGATCTGCTCTTTTCTGATTCTAGTTATTCAAGGTAGATGACGCAGACCTGCCTATAGTTACCTGTATTACCTCCGCTGCTCATAATCTAGTCCTCACCTCTTCTGAACAGAAATTCTTAATTGTGTGTCTAGACCCCCCTCTAAACGTAAATCAGAGTAAAGCCCTAGGTATCTATAAAATTATAACATTACTATAATGAAGAAGGTTGGCTACTGAGTGGTTTGATCCTCATAGGAATTGCTATTGAATCATATCTCAAACTGTATATTTAGAATTCACCTTTACTCCATTTGCAAATAGTGGACATTTGCAACACAGCATTTCATTCCAGACATGGCTAGCTTTCAATATATTACCTTTATGACAGTACAATAAGGTGTCTTGCACTGTTCTAATATTTAATGTCTTGGACTGACCCTTTTAGATAAAACCTGGTGGAAAAAGGCATGCATATTTTAAAATGTTTTTACAAAACGTATATTTTTGCTTACTAAAAAAACACATAATCCATGTGTTGCCTGCAGTAGGCACAGTGGACTTGCTGAGAATCCTCATAGTTGATTGATTTTGAAAACATAACAGTTTATGTACAAGACAATAGCAAATGCAATTCAGTGAATGAGTTTTTTTCTCATTAAACCTCAAAAAGTAGAAGAATGGACACACATAGGGCCTATAGGATGAAGCTGTAACTTTTATATGAAGAATATTGTCTTCTTCTGACAGTAGTTCCATGGTAGATCTTTTCTTGAGGAAAAAGGTGCATTTTTGGATTCAGAGGATGCAACCAATCTGTGCCTCTGTGTGATAGCAGCTGCATGCTGAGGACTTTCAAATACACAGTTACACAGGATTCTGCAGGAAACTTTTTGTTGAAGGTGCAAGTGACAAATGGAGACAAAATGGAGTGAGTTCTGAGTTGTGAGTTTATGCCCTCCTGTGTCATATATAAATGTCATTGAACCGATTTTCACATTGGAACTCTTGAAGCACAATAGCCTTCCCTCTGTTTGTCAGCTGTGAACACACCTGGATTGGCAGCTTTTCTTTGCTCTGTTTCTTGTCATTCACTGGATGGACTATATTCATTTATGTTACTCAGTATACATCTGCTTTCTTTATGTCTTCATAGGGTTTCAGTTGACCCAAAGCTATTTCTGCATATCATCCTTTCAAAGAACCAAACAAAATATTTTGTTAGCTAGGTAATAGTGAATCTCTATTTATAGTTTTCCTTTATGATTTTTCAAATTGAGGTTTTTCACCAATTCTGTTTCCAAAGTTAAGAACGTAATTTTTAACTGTGTAGATTAATATGGACTATTATCTGTGCTGTATATAATTTATCAACTACTTCTATGTATCCCTAATGCATTAATGTCTCCAACATGAAAAACAGTTTTTGGAAATAAATTATTTTATTTTTGAAAAATTGCAGTATCAAAACTACATTAAGGCATAGTAAAACAGAACGTCTGTAGGATATTTTTGTTTGATATGAACTCATTCTTGGTCTTGACAGCATAATCTTCTGCCAAGCAGTAAGGGCAAAATATGTTTAATTCATTGATTGATTTTTAAACATGAAAATAATTAAGCAAAATCATTTTGACACCCAAAGTATCTGTTTTAGACAATTAAATTCTGCTTTAGCTAAGGGTTATTGACTTCTGGATGATACTGGGAGCAGCGCTCCTCAGGGTTTAAGCTATTCCTGCAGGACCATCTGTTATTGGCAGGTTCTATGCATTCTCTACAGCCGATACAGTATCAACCCCAAGTGTATTTTCAGGATTGTTCAAAACATGACCCTAGTTCCTCATAATCCTTTATTCTCAAATGGCAACTCAGTCAAATCATATAGTTGCATATTAAAACTTCTAACATATTAAGAGGAATATAAGAAATGCCCCCAAGTTAAGAAACTATGTCTTACCCTGTATTTCTAAGGCTAAACCTACATCAGTTTCTAGAAGAGTAAAGTTAGTCTTCAATATATGACTGATCAACTTGTAACAGAATCATGCTTACACTTGTATAAAATGTCCACATCTATAAGATATTATTGTCCAGCTGTGTGGAAACTGATAGTCAGAAATATGTTTTGTTTTCAGGTAAAGCCAAAGGTTGAATTTGTTTTCTTTTTCTTCCTTTTTTTTTGTTGTTGTTGTTGAGATCACTGGTTTACAATGTTGTTTGTGTTTTAGAAGTATAGGCTCTCTCCTGCTGGTGGTGTCAGCACAATACACTCACCACCAAAGCATCCACGCTCTACCATCATAGTCCATTTCCCCCCCTCCCAATTCTGTTCTCATCCTTCACCCTCTGGTAGCTTTCAGGTTTGCAGTCAGAATTCTAGAGTTTGTTATTAGTTTGTAAATCCAGTGACTTTTAGTTCAATCTAGAATCCAATCTCTATACTGATATTTCTTCCTCATATAGGACCTTCTTTTATTTGTGATACACTAACTTTTGGCTAGCTATAAATTTAGAACATCATCTTTAAGTGGTTACAGCCCAAATCACTAAAAAAAAACCCTCATATTACAAAGGGCCCCAAATTGTTCTTTATAAGTTACCTCCCAGAAAACTAACTGTGGACAATAATATTACTTCAGAATGTGGTAAGCATATGGCATTCAGAAGCTCATCTGAATCTATTGCTGTGACAGAGGCCAAAATAAAAGTATATATGGAGAGATTTCTGAATGCTTGTTATCAGCTGCTGTTTGTGATTTCTTCAACAAATGTGGGGGCCTGGCGACAAAAGCTATAATTAGATTTAGGAATTTTCTGTGACTGAGGAATCCCCGTGCTCTTTAAGAAATTATGATTTTTGACACCCTTTCATTCATATTTCTGGGGTCCAGGAATACCCACCTAAACTATCCTGCCTGCTATAGATGAGCAAATATAGGTACTCTTAGACTGCATTTTGCCTTTTTTTAAAAACAGAGAAATATAGTTAACACCCTTATATCATTTATCAGTATTTTGACTCACTATTTCTGCGTATAGTTTGAATAACAAGCAAACAGAAAGTTAGAAAATTGCTGATTCTTATATACACAAGTACAATTTTTAAAATCACCTCATCAAAGACATTTGTGGTTTCCATATTTCCCCCATTTCTTGCCCTATATCTTCCCATCATACTATCTTTTTTTCATATTAAGATATAATGAGAAGATCAAGGGTGAACTAAATAAACAGATTCTTTCTCTTCCAAGTCTCCTTGTCAAAAATTTTATTTGAACCTTTGAACACTTAGATTACTGAGTGATTACTTCTAGAAATAAGACCAGTAACTTTACTTTGATATCTGTTTGATAGAGATAACTAATTAAGAGGAAAAAATAGTCTTCACATTAAAGCTTCCTTAATAGACTTTTAAGCCATCCAGACAGCACCATACAGTCACATGTAAATTCTATAAAAGGAGGCAAAATAATAATTGAATAATGACTAAAGCACTGTCTGCTATATTAATTTTAGAAAGATAAATTTGGTGTCTTCTAGACTAGTTTCTCAAGACGTAAATGGGCCTTTGAGATTATTTGACCTATTTAATACTTTTTCCCCAATTAAAAAAAAAAAACTGGGACTGTAAGAAGTAGTTTGATATTTGGAGTAAGAAAAATGACTTGCTGAATTGCTACTTAAAAGCTGTGTGACATTGGACATATCAGGTAAATGTGTCAGTTCTTGCTTTCCTCCTTTGTAAAATGGATGTAATTAGGCCTAATCCATAAGGCTGTTAAAAGACTGAGTACAAATAAATATCTAACCCATGTAGACAGACACTCAAAAAATAAAGCCTTGTTTTTCCACTCTTCTACCACTGACAGAGGCACTGAGTTCACTTAATGCACGCTCTTAGTTTTGTTTTGGTGTTTTTCCTAAATCTGTTTCATCATGTCTTTTTAGTAAGCAAGTCATCTCTACTTTTGGCTTTAAATGTTATTTCTGATCATTTTAGGATTTCTGAAAAGTTGGTATTTGTAGCAGATCAGAGTACAGCTGATAGGGTTATGTTTTCTTTTGATCTTCGTCCCCATTGTTTCACATTTGTATAATTGCTTCATCTTTTATTTTGAGTATTTTATCATTTCATTTGCATGTCAGGCCTTAAAATTATTCTGTTCCTTTTAGTAGTTGCTATTAATTTACTTCCCTGTCGATTACCCATAGGAACTGTACCCGTCTGGGATTTTCACCTTATACATCACTCCTATTACAAAACAACATATGAGAGAGTGAATCTGTTTCACAGTCAGTACTTAACACAGCTGGAGCCATTTGAAACCTGCTGGGTTTTGCTTCCAATTATTCCATAGACTAGAAAGCATCTCTGGTGAAGTAATGGCATCCATGATGTAATCAAACTAGTTAAAATTCCTTGGAATATATGGATCATATTTCCGGGGCTCATCAAATGTATTCCAGAAGTATAACAACCAGTATATTTTAAACTATATTTCTCATTTTATAATAATATATACTCCTTTATAAATAAGTTTAATGTCCAAATATTCAAGTTAATGATATTCGAGTAAGTGGATAACATAGTAAAATATAACAAACAAAATTAAACACAATAAGATGATACTTGAAAAACACTTTTCTTAGTATCCTGGGGTCAAAATCATTCATTGCCTTACATGAAAACAGTTAACATCATCTAGATTCAAGGTAATGATTTGGATCAGAATATGTTGTGGAGAGATCAAGATGAGGCAGGAGGTACAGGGGGTGGAAGAATTCACCAGAGACAGAGTGGAGAACAGAACAGAAGGATTATTGAAACACTCTCCTAAAAGAAGCAGCAGATGAGATGGGAAAAGTCTGCACGCCAAGGAGAATATGAGGCTCTCTTTTATACTCTTTTTTTTCATGGGCTTTCTAACTAGAGGTGCCAATTTGCACCAGTTAATCTGCTGGTGTCTGATCCCGGTTGCTGGTCTTTGACACAGAAACATGTCCTGGTCTCTGCTTCTGCACTCCTGGAGCTGGGCTGTTTTTTCTAGTCATAGTGGTCAGTTTTATGACTTTGTCCCAAAGGCAGCCTTATCAGTTATCTCTTCCAACCTCCTGAACCTATCTGCTGGGCCAGGAGTGGAGGCTTACTAAATTGTACCCCAACAATGTAGTGGGGGTTAGTAATTCAATTAACTATCGAGTAAATAGGAAGTAGATGCAGTCAAATTTCAGTTTTCTCTCTGTGACTTAGATTGTAGAAACTAAATTTTTAACTTCTCATTGACTTTTACTTTACTCTCAGTATGACTCACTTATTTTTGGATTGGTCTTTTGGTTTAGTTCTAATTTCATAGACAATGGTTCAGTAAGATGTGGCTCAGTAAGAAAAAAGGACTTTACATACAGACAACAACAGAAATAATCATTCTTGTGTTGGCAACAATTTAATCAGATAAATGTGGCAAAGTGAACTGATTTCCTTTGGAGTACTACTTATTTTATGCCAAATGTGATATATACCTTATAACCTTGTGGTACAGAAGAGTGTGGGGCCATAGTGTAGCTACCAACTTGCATATCAGGTCATATGGAGTTATTAAGATTAGAGCATGACATGTAGATTTGTCAATAATAAATTATATTTAACCCCAGCACAAGGGAAACTTTGTGATAATTAGACAAAATGTAATTTAAATGGTAATGATCAGATTTTAAAAAATTGGAGAAATGAAATACTGGATGATATCACTTATACATGGAATGCATAGAGAAACCAAATAACAGATCAGATAAAGCCAAATTACAACAAACCTTAGAAAGCTGACTATAGAACTGAGGCTTCAAGAGGAGGCAAGAACCAAGTGGAGAGGGACGTAATGGTGGTAGACTATGGGTGATTTATTGGTGGCTGCTCTGTGGTGACAATACCAGAAGGAAAGATTCTGTACTTCTAAAACAGAAACATTTTTAAACCTTTAGCTCAATTAAACAGCAACAAAAAACTAGATTATCTTGTTTGAAAATTTTACTATTCTCATGGAATAAAGTACATCTACCAATATAATATATGTGTAGCTAATAATAAATAAGATGGCCAGCATTTTGTATTTTCCATATCAATTATATCCTCTATTAACTCTTATATGGACAGGTACATTTGAAGAAGTTCATGAAAATTCCATTTGAGAAGTGACGAAATGCTTGTTCTATGAAGAGGGATTTTTCTGCTTGCTAGACACTTATCTTATTTGGGTGTGAGCCTGACAAGTAGATAATATCCAGACTTGTCACTAGATATGTAACCATATTATATTTTTTAATGGATACTAAAATTTATTCCAGAATTACATCCTATAGTTATGAATATCTATTCTTTTGTAATTCTCTTTTTATCATGTTTTTCCTCTGCTTATCATGAATTTTCCTCTGAAGATATGTGGTATATATATATATAAATTAATCACTTCATTAACTCTGATAGTCAGCAGACATCTATTGAATAACTGCTATGATCTAAGAACCAGTGTTATGCAATGGAATGTGTTTATTTTAATGATTAAGATAGTATTCTCTCAAATATTCAAGTAGTTTTAACACAATACTCCCACCCTTCTTGGAATTCCCTTATTTAAAAAATGAGATCTCTCTCAGCTTTAAATTGATGTCATCATGTCCCTGAAATATATTTTTAAAGTCTCTCTCTTTTAAACTAGTGCTAGAGACTTGATGTTAGTAGGGTAATAAAATTCTAAGATCTATTACTCTAATTATAAGAATGCCAAGTTTAAATTTATCCTTTGGTTAATTTAGAGGGAAATACACTTTTTCATCCTTAAAATTGCACGTCTTCTATAGGCAAAGGTGTTAATAAAATATAGTTGCAAGTGAAACTTCATTTTTGGAACTTTATGAGATTAGCACATTTGATATATTAAAAATCACTTGAGAAACATGGCACACATTGATAATGTTGAGTAATAACCTAAGTTAGAAAAAAGACAGTGTTCTCTAAAAAATGAAGTGCCACTTATATAGGGATCCACTGGGAAAGGAGTAGTTAACTCATGATAGTCTGCAAAGGAATGTTTAGCTATTGCCCTTCCAGCAGACAAGCTTAACATAGATAGGGAACATGGATGTTAAACTCTGGCTTGAATGCATGTTTGGTTTAATTGCCTTTTCTCTCAAGATGTTCTGCCTTGGGCAAGTTCATTTTCCTATGAATATTAATAACAATATTTCAAGAATTTTTTGCAGTGACATACATGTTGAAAATGACGTCTTTTATTATATATATATTTTTTTTTTCTTAAATTGAGAAACATTCATACCCTGAAAAAAATGGTTTCCTTTAATCAGGCAAGATGTTGTAAGTGGGCTACACATTTCAGGCAATTGTGTTCTTTTTAATTTATTTCTTTAAAAATTTATATATGAATGAAAATTTATAAAAGTAAGTCATTTCAAACTTTCAACATACTATTCACTCAGCTCTCTCTCTCTCTCTCTTTTTTTTTTTTTTGTTTTAAATAAGGTATTTAATGCCTTACCTGCACATTTTTGTGCAAACATATTTTAAGGTAAATTGTTAGTGTCAAAAAATGGTCTTTTTTTATCTGAAGTCAGGCTTCAGTGATAACCATCAACCTGGTACCTAACTCAGAAAAGATCCTTCCAACTGTTCTCTGGATGCTGAAGCAGCTATTTCCAAATAATCACTAACATATAAATTAACTTCAAGATTGAAATCTGATAAAATACATACACTTTAGGATTAATATGTGTAATCATACTAGTTCACTAAATATATTGACTAAAATATAAACAATATTTTGAGAACCATAAGTGTATTTATATGATCATGTAACTGTCACCTATGATTCAATAATATAAAAATAGGAACATTTGGTAAACTAATTTTGGACCAAGCAACATACTAGATTAAACTTAATGAAATTGATATATTTTAAAAAAAGATTGGTATAGAAATCACAATTATAACCTTGTCTGTGCTAAACAATTTCTAATAAAATCAAATAGATGCAATTTTAGTAAAATTAATTTACTAAAAGTGACAGTTAAACGGTGCTTTTACATAGTTTTAGTTTCATGCTTTTTTTAAAGTGATTTTTATAAATGACTATGCATTGCTTTACCAAAGAAAATAAGCCAGTAGGTATTAGTAAATATTTAGATTTTTTGATTTTTAAATCTTTCATAAGCATTGCTTTCTAATTTTTGGCATAAAATCTATTTGAAACCACCAATGCTTTGTTAAAATTTCACTTAGCATCCTTAGAATTCAATTTTCTTACCTGAAAATTAAAATAGTGAATTCAGCCATTTTTTTAATTTCTATTATTAAAAATTGAACTATGATTTTTGTTAAGTATTTATGGAAAGATCACTCTTTGGTTGGTTTCCTCAAACCACCCAACATCTGTCTTGCCTGCTTCTTCCTATCAGTTGATAAATTGTCAGACAGTAAAAGATCAATGTTAACATTGGATCAAGAAAAACACTTACAAAATAAATCATGTGATTCAGTCTCTCCTGACAAAGAAAGACTAGCAATATTCCCATTGTTTGTGTGATCTGTGTTATCACTCTTTTGCATTTGTGTTGATAACAGAGCATTGCCTTTATCTTCTTTGCTTCTGCCTGATTAATTTTCCCCTTCTGAACTAGAAAATTAACATTTTCTCCTCAATAGAAAAATCACAAAACAGAACTATAAAACCCAAGCACATTGTTGGTATTTATAATTTAAATGGAAAATTGCCACTTAAAAAAGTATGTAGCTGCTATATTGTTATCAGTAATATAATTCTATTTAATTTTTCCAGTGGTAAGGCATTAGGATGTATTTAATATTTCAATATTTTGAATATTGGGGACTACACACAGTTTTGTGAAAATGTATTGATTTTTTTAAGTCAAATAATGATATTGATGGAATCACTTGTTATAGGATGAATCTTGAAAAGCTAATTAAACCAAATAATGATTTTATTGGTACCCTGTACATTGAAGGAAAAAAATATAGAGTTAAGGTAAAGAAATAATATAAATAATCAAAACTTTCAATATATTGCCTAAGAAAATCAAGTTTGAGATGAAAATTACTAAATTGGAAATTAGCTGAAATAACTCCCTAATGCACTACCTATGTGTCAAGTCACAAGAGCTATTTGCTTAAAGGATCAAAAATCATAACTTGTTTTGGCATGTCAGAGCCATTCACATTCTCTACAGAACATTTCAGAAATAGTCTCTTAATATGGTTTTGGAACCTGGATAGCAGCTTCAGAATATTTTCAAGTGTAATAATTCAGTGACTTTGGAATCTCAGAATCTGCTTGCATTCATCACTGCTTACTACACTTTGTTCTTTCGGTTCATAAAATTGCAGGAAAATCCAGTTCTTTCAGTGTTTTTGTAGAAGTATTGCAAGACTCTTTTACATTGTAGGTGTTTGTGTTTAGGAGTTGTTTTGCAAATTTGGGAAGTTGACATAGATGGAGGAACTGTGGTTTGAGACTTACCACATATTGGCTACAAGCACTTCCGTGTCTTTCATGTTAAACTGACACATCCAATGTTAATATCATGAATGTACAATACCTTCCTTAACCATATGACTACATGGATATGATAAATTTTCTAATTATTCATTCTATGACTGTGAGGTCATTTGGAGGTTATTCACATAAAAAAATTCCTGATGGTAAATTACCAAAACATCTAAAAGAAATATAAAACAAAATGAGATTAGTGTCCAATGAATACTCTGATAGCTTTGCATTAGCTATTTTGAGCAGTAAGTGATGGAATGAACTGTACATTCTCTGGTGAGGTGAGAAGTGAGACAGGCCAAATCTTAAAATCCTGTGAGTTTGTGGAGCATTGTCAGAGCAGGCCATTCTAGGGACAATGCAGTGAATCACAGCTACATGATTAATCAAATCAGTTCTCTATTGTAAAAGTACAAAGAGATAATGTTCACTGGCATCTGATTTGGAATTGGATGCTTGTAGATGAATGAACTTGTGTAGATTGGGTCTTCCATTGTTTTGCCTGGAAAAGAAAGAAATTAATTAGAAATTTTAGCAAAAGCAACATTAGATAATCCTAATAGAGTGTCTACTTAGAGGTAAAGTTAATACTATGATACAGAACTGATTATTCATTTTTATATTTTCTTTATTAAGAAAACACAGGTTTACAATACTGTATGTGATACATAAATATAGGATCCCACCTGTGTAGACATATAATACCACATCACAACCACCACCAAGGCATCCAGAGTCATTGTACCTTCCTCCACTCCCCTGGCAGCATCAGGTTTACAGTCAGATTTCCAGGGTTTGTTTGTGGTTGGATGTTGTCTAACTTTTTGTTTTGTTTCTTTATAGTCTACATATGAAGGAACCCATATGGGATTTGTCTTTCTTCTTCTTAGGTAACTAGTCTTCTCCAGTTCCAACTGTATTGTTGCAAACTACAAGAGTTGGTCTTTCTCTATTACTGAGTAGTATTTAATTTTATTCTGTTTTAACAGTAATGGAGATTGAAGCTAAGTATTTAATACTTAAACATGACTATTCACTACCTTATTACAAAAATAGTAAACATGCTTTTAAACATATTTAAAAGTTATTGGCCCAAATAAACCCTAGTACATCCTACTAAATAGCAAAAAGTTCCACAGGAGATATGGAAGATATTGTAGACTCTGTAAGGAGAAGATTACAGTGTTCACTGTGGCACCATTATCTCTTTATTTCTGGAAACTTAGTTAGTAGTGCTTTGAAACTAGATTTCCAACACCAGATAATGATAATAGCAATCATTTACTTGAGTGCTTACTATGTTTCTGGCATTTTTCTCAGCCTTTTACATGCATTAACTCATTAAATGGAAATAATGACCTTGTGAGTTAGGTACTGTTATTAATGTCCCTTTTTCATTGCTGAGGAGTAGTTAAATGATTTGCTTAAGGTCACACTTCTTGTAAGTGGAGAGTAGTCCAGAACTTGAACTCTAGCAGTATTATAACAAGCTTTCCTTGTAATTACTAAGCAGAATTGACTCTATGATTAAACTTTTACTTAAGAAAATAAAAGTGTAGCACATCACCAAGAGTCAACTGTGCCAAAAATAAATTCTTTTGTATAAAGGTAAATAAGGATAGCTAAATTCTAATTTAGTATGTTTTGTTTTTAATGCCTATAGTCTATAAATTTTGCCACCAATTCACACATACCTGAGGCATTTTTGGTTCCTTATAGCTTACAGTGAACATTCACAGACAGTGCATAGTAAGAGTAGTAATAGCATTTGTATCATTTAGGCAGGAGGCTTCTGAATTCATTCCAAAACAGTGGATTTTAGCAATGAATTTAAAACATTCTGCTCATCTCAAAATAGAACAAGAGTTTTGTGATTATTATTTTTTTAAACTACTCATTTCAGATAAGAAAGGATTTGGAAGAGGAGGAGGTCAAACTGTACTGATGACTAGTCTCCCCTGGACTAGAAGAGGCTTTCCTTTCCTTTTTTTTTTTTTAATTTTCATTCCATTCCTTGTTCCTGAATGGTTCAGCAGCAAAACCAGCACCCATCTCTGCACAAACAGGCCAGCTAAGATCAGCATGTGCCCTCCCCCACCTATCTGTAATGCACTGGTAGAACACACCTTCACAGCTATTTAGAAATCCATGTAGATTAAGTTATTTTATTATTGTTTGTGAGTGTCCATCTACTTCCTAGAGTAGGTTTTTCAGTTTTATCACCCACAGCTATAAAAGTGGCCATTTTGTACTGTTCTATTCATATACCATAGTTTATCACTGGCTTCTTCAAGCCTTTGTTCTTAAAACTTGAACAATAGGTAATAAACACTTGTCATCAAGGGCATGTTAGGCTTTTCAATATCCACCCCTAAGTCTGAGAACTGGAGAGAACCATTTTAGCAGGATTGCCAAATAAAAATTATTTATCATGTATTATTATAATGGAAGCATTTTCATAATACTTCAAGGTGAGAAATTTGTAGTTTTAATTTGAGAGGTATTTGAAGGTTAAAATTAAATGAAACTTTTCATTTGAGAGATATTTGAAGGTTAAAATGAAATGAAGGTTAAAATGAAATATGGATGAATAGTGTTCCCTATCCCATAGGCAGAGGACATTGATTCTCAGAACAACATGCTGATGTTTTTGTTCATTGTGTGTAGAATATGAGGATCATCAAATCACTGTCATGAATAAATTCTGTCACATACCTACTAGAGAATAAAAATTATTTGCTCTTTCAAAGAGTTCCTTGATTTGCAAAAAAGGACTTCTAATTTTTAAATCCTATAGTTTTGGAGCTTGCATTACATAAATTTTGATTTGTGGACCCACTGCTTATTTATAGCTTAGTTTGATTTGGGAGCAGCAGTTTTTTCTTGATGATTCTTAATAACTTTAGTGGGCAGAATATCTTTAACAATTCTAATTAAAGAGCAATGTTGAACATGTTAGCTGAATAAATATTAATCAGATAACGGCAAATTGCTAAGCATATATTTTAGATCAACAATGGGTAGAAGAAACTAAGTTCACCTGTTAATTTGTGAAGGCTCTAGATTGCCAGTCTTTTCTTAGTTTAAATTACCAACTTCATATAGTAGAAAGATATATAATCTTAGATATAAATTAAAAAATGAGCTAACAGATTTATTTTAAACTCAGTAACATGGAGTAATCAATTTATGGGTGGAATGTGAAAAAAAAAAACATTTTTGCCTGTGTATTTGTTTAGAGTTATTTTCGGTAAATATCTTTAAATGATATTTTGATGGAAATCAAGTTTAATGAGAACAAACATATCAGAAAACAGTATTAGTAATCTCTTCTATCAGATTTAGGTAGAAGAGTACCAAGCTGTTTTGGTTTCACATTATAGTCTTGTGAGAGAACTTCCAGTTGTGGTTTTGAGACAAACTGTTGAGTGCTGGCATAAATGCAGTGACCTAATATGATTTGTTGATTTAGATTTCTAGATTTTCGATATAACTGGAATTATTCTTTATCCAGGGAGTAAATAGATAAGACTTTGTGAAAAACTAAATTTTCATCAACATTCTGGATGTTGGTGACAATATGTAGTGACATTATGCCTATTGATTATGATTGTGACAAGCAGGCTCTATCTAGATGGACATTGCCACAGTCAAATTTAATAGCCTCAGCATTGGAAAATTCTGCCTTCAGAGAGCAGAAGCTTTCCAACATGTACTTTGTTTTCTACCTTCACAATTTAGGGATTAATATACATCAATTTTAGGCAATTGAAGGATGAAATGAGAGGATTAATGAAACTAGACAACATTATACTAGTAGAGTAACAATTCTCTACTGCATTTGTTTTTCTGTAGTGATGTATGGACTAGGCAATTGGACACCAATTTCCAGCCTTTGTACATTCATGTTAAGAAAGCTGATGGACAGCAAAGTAGAAAGCAACTATGTAATTTACACTGGTATAATTTTTCTCATCAAATGCATAAATCATTTTCATATATATCAGGAATTATTTCAAGTGATCTAATATTGTATGAAGTATAAGACTTTATCTATTTAATTCCAAAAATTGTTATCTCTTAATATTATTCACAGAATATGGTTTTGATCGCAAGGAAAAAACCAAATGCAATGAATATACACAACAAATGCTATGTACATAATGCTGTAGGAAATGAAAAAGAGTTCTCCTTTCCTTACCAAAAGTTTTAGTGAAAATATTTCAACTCCAATTAATTGAAGACTCCCCTAACTCCACTTAGTGATTACAAAGTCTACTTGTTACTGAAGTAGAATTATGGCCATATTTTCTATAGCTAAATCTATACATTTTTTTTCAAGTTATCTGAGAACATTTTAACTGTCTTTAGTGCAAATTTATTGCTTTATTAGTGGTGCTTTAATAAAACTACTGGTTTTGGATTTTAATTTGCCAAGCTCTTGAACATATTTTTACATATATTTCTGATGACGGTGCTGATCTTTAGATGTTTGATAATGTGATTTTTTTTAAAGATGTCTGTTCAGTGGAAGAAATTTGTTTTTCTTAATTGCATGCATTCCCTTTTTCAATCACAAAATGCAATGCTGCACATAAACTGGCAAAAGCAAATTGCAGAAATAAGGAAATGACTTAAACTTTTACAGATCCATCCACTTAGGGAATGGATTACAGTAATTCCTAGTATTTAAAAAAAATTTTTAACTGTCAAAATATTAATGTTAAAGCCAAAAGACTTGGAATATGTCAAATTTAAGACAGTTTTTGAAAAAAGAAAAATCATAAACCTGTCATATATCTGAGGTGATTATACATGAAACTTTGATACACAGAATGGTATTAAATTAGAATTAGTTTATTCATAATAATGGAGTTCTAGCTGTAGATAAGAAATATTTGATTGTCTTTAAACGTTCTGTAAATGTGTTACCAATTTAGTGATATTTATAACTTATGAAACCTTATGGGTACTTGACTTCAAAAATTATAAAAGGATTAAACATTTGAACTTCTTATTAAGTTTCTAACTTTCTGAGAAAGTGATCAAGTGACTGGAAATGTTATAACATAGGGTGATTGTAGACATATTTATAGTTGAAAGAACAATTGCTTTGCTACAAAGCCTAAAAGCTAAAGAATATTGAGAAGACAGCAATGTGCATAATTGACCCCTATTCATTTTACAGGGCAAAAAATAAGATTACTCTTTGGCAATCACATGTTACTTGAATTATATTTAATCTTCTACTACTCTGAAAACACATACACGCGCACACACACACGAACATTAATGCAAATATGGACAGAAGAAAACTGCCACTCACAGTGAGTACATTTCTTTCTGTCATAAATTGAATGTTAATAAGGTGCCTGAGTTAGAAAAGCCACACTCATGTTTTATGGTTTATAACCAGCACTAAAAGTAGGTAAGATCTGCATTTGTGTGTGTCCACTTCATAACCTAATATTAACTGACTTATTGCAGAAAATGTATATGCTTTTGATTCTGACCAATAAAAGGCAACTTGGTGAGTTATAGAGATTGACTGGGTGCTTGACATGTGGTGCTGCTCCATTAAACAAAGGGCAATTGGTTCTGGGCAGGTTTAGGAGAACTTAACTTGTCTTGCTTGTTTTTAGGTATGCTTTTAGATATGTTGATATCCAATATTTAAAAAAAATCGAAATGCAATATCAGCTCATATATAACAGTTTTCCTTTTATTGCTTTTGTAGTTCAAATGTTTAAAAATATATATATATATATATTCCAATTTATCCTACTATTGTGGTTTGATATTACCAGAAAGTTTTTGTGGACATAGTATGATAAGCACATTGTTCATTATTTAAATGAATCTTTTTCAATTGTCATTGCTTAAGACATTTTTAGAGAATTGATCAGTTAGTTCCTCTGTACTCCACTCTAAGATAGGTGGATACATTTGATTCCTTTTCCAGTCATTTTTTTTGATTATTAGATGATGCCTATAGACAATTGGACATTGTTTTCAATTAAAAAACAACCTGGTGATTCATTTTGATTTCTGCAAACTAATTATATTTTTTACTCCAAATAAATTGTCATGTGTAATTATATGCTAAAAATAATAAAATGTGGCTGAATATAATCTCCCTTATATGCTACAATGTATGAATAATTATAAATGTAAACATGACATCACATTCTCCTATATTACCATTATTCTGTAGCTAGCATTCACAATATAGTATATTCTATTGTTATTGTGAAATCAGTTTTTGAGATTCATAGTAAAGCACTGCACAAGTCATTGTTATTAAAGAAGTATAGGGAAAATTTTTCCAATTGAAATCTAATAATTAAAGGTATTATTTAGAAAGTATATTGCAGAGTAGTTAAGAAGTTCAATGTAGCAATACCTTTCTATTTTAATTTCAAATGAAGTTTTTATATACATACAAAAATTTGGCTTAAAAATTAGGTGATATATTTTAAAAGTTTTAAAAGAGCCAAATTTATGTTGCAATGTGTATATTAATGATTTTTCAATAAAAACTATTACTGGTAATGATTGGTAAAATTTTTTTTCACCCTGTGCTAGAGATTTAAGTTGAATGGGATCTTAGTAATATGTATAGAGATGCATCTTAATATCTCTATTTGCTGAAGTGTTAAAAACACAATTAAAACATGTCCTCATTAAAATGGACTTTTGTACACTATAAGTTGAATTAAGTAATGAATATATAAAGTATTTTAAAAGTTGTATATCAAAATGTATAACATTCCATTTTTGGCTATATTTTGTAAAACATTTTTGGTGTAATCAGTATGACTTTCACATATGTCAAATCAAGTATTCTATTTATTTAAACAGATATATACCTAATGTATTTGGAAGCTTATTGCACTCATATAATTGTATATATTGTGGCTTCAAAAGTCTGTACTTATCCTTGCTTTAAAAAAGTAGTATGTGCATTTCTTTCCAATTTATTTTCATTAATTATATTAAGGAAAACATCCTTTACTAAATGTACCTTAAAATTTACAATAAAGTTTCAGAACTTGTTTTGTACAATGTTGAGATTTTGTGTTGAGTTTGTTTGTGAACATTTTTTTAAATTGTGCTCTCATTTTCTAATCAGGATCCCCTCAATTTAATGTTATGGATAAAATGTATAGCTAGAACACGGTGTGGTAAATAGCTAGCCTTGTCTAATTGCAGGGTGGTTGTCCTATGTGATGAATTCCGCACCCATGTAGAACCTTGGTTAAAAAACATGTTGAATCAGTTTTCTCCTCAAATTCCTAATTACTCATTGTGTCCACATTTCAGCATTGGAATGTCAAATTAGGTTACACCGAGTGTTCTAAATTGCAGAGAAGCAGTTACACAGAGGTAATATAGAGAATATATACCAAGACTGTTCATCAAAATGTGTTACGTTCTGTTTACAGAAGTTAAAGAGATGTTTAAGTTTGGCATGTATTACTATTGACATTCCATGAAAACGTAAACCTAAACTCTCAAATATAATAAATTGCAATGACTGTATTTTGTTCAGGTTAGCTAACTGAGGCAGATTCCTTATTAAGAAAATTCAGATTTCTATGTCAAAGAAACATCCTGTTTCAATGTGACCCTGAGGCCTGCTGGGATACAACCACTTCAGAGAATCACCTATACTCTACATTTCTGGGTAGGGAAAAAAAATATGTGGTAGCTATTTATTTTATGTTTAGATTTCCTCCAATAAAGAGAGGGGAATTTTCACAACAGCTTTCCCATTGGCTGACTGTTTTATTTGCAAATTTGTTAAAGTCAAGCAAAAGTCATTAAAAGTTCCCAGCATTTTTTGTATGGAAGAGTTCAACTTTTAGTTATATTAATTTGAAATAGCAGAAATGAGTCCTTATTACTCATGTTATTTGAAAAATAACATGTGGAATATATATTGTGAAATTAATGTTGGTTTGGAAGTTTTCTTATTTTGGGTCCAGAGAGATTTAGCCCATTCTATCCTGTTTGTCAGGGTTTTTTTTTGCTTTGGCAGATGTTTGACTTTAAGGGAAATAAGTTGCTCAGGTTTCCTCAGCAAATCTAGCGGAATGAAAATATGTTTAATTCATATCGACACTCTGATGCTTCACTCAGAACAGAACATTGTTTTACTTCCCACTCACATAGTCAAAAATACTTTGCACCCTAAAGTAGTTAAATGTGAGGACAAGTGGAAGCTGGGCAAGTGGCTTGTTGATACCTAGTTAAGTACTAAACAGTTCAGGATGGTAAGATGCTTTTTACAATAGGAGAAAAGTCATTTCAAATATGTTTTTGATATAGTTTTTTGAAATTGTTTCCTGTTTTAATGATGTTTAATTATTCTATTCATACCTCATAAATATATTTTCATGAGATATAATTCCTTACAAAGATTTATTCCATATTTTTATTCCTAAATAGAGCATATTTTGTTAACTTGACATATTATTTAAATCATTTTAAATCTTAATTTCACACCAAAAATACATTCTGATACTATATTTGTGATTTAGATAAGTATTATGAATCACTCTTTTGAAGAAGCAAGTGAGTTTTAACTCAGGAGAAACAGGCTGAATAAGGAATACACGTTAACCTAAAAAGACATTCTTAGAGAAAACAACAGCTAATTTAGTCTACACTTTTAATTTCATAATTTGGTAACTAGAAAAATAGTGCTTAATGTTAGCTATAGATATATATATATATATTTGGGTATATGTTCATATTTATATATGGAGAGAGATATGTGTCTATGTGTATGAAAGAATAAACTTATGTATGTTTATATAGATTGGGAATCATTAAAATATCCTGAATAACTAAAAACCTATTTTTTGTTATTTATAAGTATAATCAGTTATATGGTTCAAATTTATTACATATTTTAATGTCAATATTTACTTTTGATGTTGAGTTACATATCGAATTTTTGTTTACATTTTTGAATAGTGTTTTGGAATTATAATTGATTAATATTTTTATTAATCAACAACATAGGCTGAGGTCATTATTTTTAACATAGCTACTTTGGATATTTAAACATATTTCCTTTAGCAAAGCTCAGTATATACTTAGTTTTTCAAAATTTACAACTAACCATTGACTCATTAATATATAAATAAAATCGAGTCTCTAGTTAGTATGAATGAATCATTGTTTTAGCCTCTCTTTTGGTCACTTTAAAGTACTGCTAGCATGATCACACATTTCATGTATTTAACAAATATTTATTGATCCCCAATATTAGGTGTGTATTTGTGGCTCTTCAGTCATAGTTTGATAGGATTCTTATGCTGCTTTTACAACCTACTGAATAAATCTGTTAGGGGATATGTCATAGTGGTACAGGAGAAAAAAGTGAGAGTTGCATAACAAGTAAGATTTTAATAATGTACTGAAACTTCAAAAGAAATTTGGTAGGAGTCCTGGTTTATGGTAGGCCCTCATAAATGGATAATTTATCTACTCACTTATGGATAAATGAATAGTGGAAGATTCATAGTAAGGGAATTATAATTTATACTTTTTTCAAATAAAATACCAAGTATGTTATATGGTAAGATGGATATTAAGGTTAATTTTACTAATTTATTTCATTCATTGTCCTCTAACATATCTGCAAGTTGAAACAAAGCATGTTCCCTATACAATGGGGAAAACAACTTTTTTATTCTTTTATATGAAATGCATACTTGCTGTTTCAAACAAATGTACTGTCCTTATAATACAAGAAATTCATCATCCAACTACATTCCATATATAGTTAATAGAATGGCACTTTATTTTTTAAATGATTGAAAAGTAAATAATGATTTTTTCACTGTCTTTTTTTTGCACTTTATGACATGTGAAATACAAAGTGTCTTAGAATCAATTCATTTAAAGTCATAGCTATTAGTTGGCATATTTAAGAGTCTATCCTTAAATATGTGCATTAAATGCTTGCATATAATATTGTACCTTTGGTGATTTCTTATTTTAATCATCATATAAATGCTTATTAATAAAACAGAAATATATATTTTTACCTCAAATATTTCATTAAAAAAGTGATTAAAGTTTTTGTATAAGGGCTCTTTTGGGTATCATTTAACATCTATAGGCCCACTCTTCAGAAAAATTCATGTATCACTTATATTATTTAACCATTGCTACTCATTCAAAGTCATCCAAGTAAAATCTATCCAGGGCTATGGTTTGGGCAATTAACACACACATACACTCACACACACATAATTTTTTATTTCCTATGCAGTTTCTACTAAGTTTTATGTACAAATAGTGGAAACACTTTAAATGAAATGAATTTAATATTCTTTTGAAAGCACTAGCCATTTTTTAGAAAACTCTTTGGAACCAGTTGATGGGTTCCAAATGAATTCAATTGATATAATTGATGTTATTATATCTTTCAATTGATATAATAGCAAAAAACCTAAATATATTTTTAGTTTCTTAGCTTCTGCAGTAGAAAAATGAGACAAGTTATTAATAGCATACCTTTTTTCCATAGGAATGAATGCATTGACCACATTAATGAATTGTTCATATATGTGTATGCAGTTGATGCACTTAGCAGACATACAAATAAGCAGCAACACAGAACATGCCAGATGGAATAAAGGAGTTTAAAACTTAATCTGCCCCTGATATATATACAGTCCTGACTATTTGTTCAATTTGATTTCTTTTTTTATACTTTATCCACTGTTCTTTTCCTATCATAAAGCACAGAGTTCCAGAGGCATGACATAGCAATGTGTATCCTGTTCACTGTCACTTTTCCTGATTTGCTGACATTTTCTTTCTTTTCATAAAAACAATACTTTTTTGAACTTACAAGTATGTATGTTTATGTTAATTTCACATAAAATAATCCATTTGAATTCTACACAAATATACAAATTTGCTTTCTATCAACATTTCTGAGAAAATGCAAGCTCAGTGTTAAGTCATTTTGAAGATCACACAAATACTTTGTGACTCAGCTAGAAGTTTTCTTTCATTTTCTAACATTCATCCAAGGAATTAGGGTTGATTTTAAAGGACACAAGTGTAAAGATTTTTTAAAAATTTGAAAAGAAATATTATATAACTATATATCAGAATGTACTTGCCCAGAATTCATCTGTGAAAATAATTACAAAACTTTAAAGATTACTAATTCATGCGTTATAGTATTCATCATACATGTCAAGATACTGCCCATGGTACATTTTCACTTCTGTAGTTTTCTGTAACCTATGCTCAGAGACATTTTAACATCCTGGATGAAAAGTCCAACCAATAAAAACTTTTTCTATGTCCTGAGTACCTTCAACTACCAGTCCATTTATTAAGAGAAGGTTTCTTTATTCCCCTCTAGTAATGATTCCTTTTAGCTTTGGAAAATTCAGTTTTACTTTAGCAAATTCATATAATAATGATTATTAGATATCAAACTACTAGTATACCTAGTAGTTATTATACATTAAGTACATTCCACAGATTCTTTTTATTCATGGATTATTTTAACCCTCAATAGAATGTTTTAACCTTTAAAACAGCTCATTGAGCCCAGTTTTCTGGCAAGTATTATACTCAGGATCATGCTTTCTTGACCAATAATCTCTGTCTTAAACTTAAAATCATGTATGATTTGAGGAAATGTCACCCATCTGTTTGTGACTCATTTCCGCTTTACTCATCAACTTACTATTTAAATTGCAATCTACTTTTTGAAATTGAGGGCTTCACAAATAGCTAAACTCAGTTCTCTGTCACTTCTCATATAGAGAATCATTGGATATCAGAGTTCAAAGACCCCAAACAAAAAGTTGCAGTAGTACCCATGGGTATATTCTCAAATTAGCCTCTATGGATAGTGACTCATTCTTCTGGGCTGATTCTTCTGAGTAAAGTCTTCTTTGTAGAAGATACTTTCTTGTAAGAGTCAAGGAATTTATTTATTTTTTTTTATGTTGTGGAAACTTCCAGTGTTGCTTCAATTCAATATGTGGTTTATTGAATACCAAAAAAAAGCTGGACTCTTTAGGGTACAAGAAAATTACATAAGTCTCATTCCCATCCTTAAAGAATGGTATGAACCATGGGTAGATCAGGCAGTGATGGACTAGAGAATTAAAAAGGTGGTACTATTCTTGCAATGAGAATTATAGGGGCCTTTTGAGCTTATGATGGGGGAGAAATCATTAAGGCGATAGAAAATGTTAATACTAGTCCTCATTCCACTGATGAGAAAACTGTTTGATAGTCATTAATAGGTTCAAAACTTTGTTTCAACATTACAATATATTAAGTAGTAAACCTCAAGTTCAACTGCTCCTTTTAAAGATCCTTTTACCACTTCATTGAAGCAAACTTCATATAATGCATCACTTTTAGTGTGCAATTCTGCAATTAATAATAAATATAGCAGGTTGTGCAACCCTCACTATTAAGCAGCCGTAAATATTTTTAATCCCTTCAGTGAGATCCCTTGTGCCTATTTACTATTGATATCTAGTTCACCACTCTTTGCCTCTGTCACCTACCATCCTTTGCCTCAGTTAACTATTTTTGTAGTTAATGACTTTTATGGACATATCATATGAATGGAATCAAGCCATGTGCATGATTTTTCTATTGTATTCTGCTTTTTTGTGATCACTTTTAACACTAATTTTAAGTGAATACATCTTTAAACATACCATTACAATTAAAAGTGTGAAAATAAAATAATACCAGTGAACATGAATCATCCCCCCACATCAGTTTTCATAGTCTCAAAGCAATCTGATAAAGTCAAGTAACTCTTCATGAGTAACAAGTTATCATTGCCCCCCAAAGCGATGTTTGCATCCTTTGTTACCTATTATATAACAGATTACTAATTAAATAGTATGTTGACTTTTATAATAGGTTACTTTTAAAAATATCAAAATGTATAAAAAGTGTGAAAACTAACAATATTCAGGATATTGTTAATTTACTTAGTGAGAAACTGTATTTACAGCATTTTCATAAGCATTGGAAGGGTGGTTTGTCTTTTTCCCCCACTTTAATTTGGAGTTAATTATTTTTGAGAGAGAAATATTTATAGCTAAGTATAGTATTCTATCTTGTGTATCAACCACATTTACTACTTCATTTTCTGTCACTGGACACTCAGTTTGCTTTCGTTCCTGTTTTTTTGTTTGTTTGGTTGGTTGGATGGTTTTTTGGTAGCATATTCAATGCTTCGACAGTAATATTTGAGCAAATATTTAAATGATTTTATTTTCTGAGAAAATATTATGCAGGTAAAATGAGGAGATGACAAGACATTGTCAATAAGAAAGAAATAGTTCACTGAAGAGTTATTACTATGAAGATTGAAGTTCATAAAGATATGGAAATAAAAGTGGAGTTATAAATGCAGTCTTCCATGCTCACATTTGAATATTTGTCATTTTTCCCTGTTTTAATTTGGAACCAGTGATTTTGTGAGAAATATTAAATGTGTTAACATTTTTTTAGTGTTTATGTGAGTGCAATAATTAACATTTGAAGGATCTTAGAATACTATCTGGGAAAGAGTAAACATATGATATTGATACAAATTCCCATTTTTTCCTCTCAATTTAATTTTAATAACTCTTTTGCTTTGACAGTATTCTTTCCAGCAGTTTTTTTAAAAATATTTATTTATTTATTTATGCATACAAGCGCTGGGGTGCAGGCCAAAGTTGCGGGAGGTGAGAGGATTCACCAGAGACAGTGAGGAACAAGACAGGCAAATAGACTGAAATACACTGCTGAGGGGAGCAGTGGATGAGGCAGGAGAGGTCTGTGGCTCCATGTGTGTGCCCTGGGTCCCCTCCCTGCCCAGGGATCGAACTCACACTGCTCTGCCACAGATGCTTCACAGTATGGCGCTCAACCTGCTGTGCCATCAGGGAGACCACCTTTCCAGCAGATTTTAAAAAGTTTATCTTCATTCATAGAGAAAGGAAATCAAAATATTCTAAAGGCATTATATTTGTTAGCTACATTGTTTCTGGTTCTACTTGGGCATGTATAACATATGAAACTGAAGTTGAGTCTTATCCTTGATTACTGTATAAAATCTATTTTGACAGGAATGTAAAACTAGTTTTGATCCCATAGAAATATGAAAAAAGTAGTAAAAAGTTACTTCTCTGGGGATTACGAAAGGATACTTAATTGAAACTAAAAGTGTTCTTTGAAACTTCCATAAATATCTATCTGTAGTCTACTTTATAATCATTACTTTCAGTTAAAGTTTTTTCTCATTTTTAAGGGAGTCACTTAAGGATATAAATCCAAGGCAATGTTTAGTGATAAAGGGTTTACATTAGAGGTTTTTTTCCTTTGGAAAAACTGATTTGTAGAGTGTAAGAGATAGGGTATCATAATTGTTCAAAATTAGACCAAATATGACATTTCAGGCTTACTTTTATTAAACATAATATAATGAAACCTGAGTATAGGAAAAAGAAATGTGACTGCAAAAAGAATTATGTGAATGGGGCAGAGTTTTAAATGAAGTGTGACAGTCTTCCTTTTCTTTTTCTTTTGTGTGGTATGCTTTAAATCTCTCATGTGTGTAATGATTCCATATACATAGTTGACCAAGAACTAAAGTCTCAATGAAATGAAGCTCTTACAATAATAACTCTTTTGTTAGTTAGGAAATTAGGTTAACTTGATTTATCAGACTTCTTTGTTTTACTAGGCTGAAAAAAAATTATCTTAGATGTAGTCTGAATCTGGTGGGTCACTTTATAATGTGTACTTCATTATAAACAAATCTGTCTTTAGTCAGACATAAATGGGGGCACAGTAATAAGCCTTGTGCTAGAATTGCTTTTTTTTAACATATATTTTCAGTTTATATCTCTAGTTTTTACAAAAGCCAATTGAATATTGACAAATAGAGAAAAGAAGAACAAAAGGAAGGAGTACACAACAGAATTTGGCCAAGAGGTTGGTTCCTGTTAAAACAATCATTCCTTTGGCAAAACATTCCTCATAAACACATGGAATTCATGTATACATCTGGCAATAATTCATTGAACAAGGTATTAAAGTTGTGTTATTTTTAAATTTCAGCATTGTATACAAAATTAAGTAAAAATTATTATTTTTATAGGTTATATGAAATAACATCTCCTCAGGAATCTACTTCTGTCTGGGTGAAAGCTACTTTTCTGAGTTTATCCACCAATATTAATAATTAAATTTTCTTTCCATCTCATAAACTCTAAGACCTTATAGTACATGGCCAGCCCTGTTCCTCTTCATTACTGCCCCTAAGCATGGTTTCATTTTCTACTGTTTCAGTTACTTGAGTTAAACCATGGTAAAAAATATTTAATGGAAATTTGTAGAAATCATAAGTTTTTAATAGTACCCATTCTGAGCAGCATAATAAAATATCCTAACCACCTTCTCTATCCTACCCAGGACTTAAATCATTCCTTTATCCAGCATATCATTGCTGCACTTAGTACTTTTCAGCTTTATGCCATGTAACAATACCTACTTCATTCATCTCTCTACATCTTTTTGTGTAGGCATTATATCAATACCACATCATCAAAAGAAGAAGGGTGAACACAGTCTAAAAGATATTTTGACACATTTACAATTGTTCTATTTTATTATTGTTGTTGTTAACCTCTTACTGTGCATAATTTATAAATTGAACTTTATTATAGGTCTGTGTGTCTAGGAAAAAACATAGAAGATTGAGGGTTGGCTATGATCCATAGATTCCAGGCATCTGCTTGGTGTTTGGGAATGTATGTTCTACAGGATGCTATAGTTTTGAATTCATTTTCATTAAGTCAGGCTATATCTGGACCTGGAAGCTAAGGATCCTAAAAGTGTTTTATAAAATCAGTTTGGCATTACATTCTTATTTCATCGAAGAGCATGAAACTAACAAATTGTTTTAAAGTTTAAGTCAGTAGTAACTTATATTTGGTTGAGTTTTAATCTTTTCATGTCATTTTTATTTTTAAAGATTTATTTATTTATGCATACAAGCACTTGGGGTATAGGCCAGAGGTGTGGGGGGGTGAGAGGATTCACCACAGAGAGCGGGGAGCAGAACAGGCAGATGAACAGAAATACACTGCTGAGGGGAGCAGCGGGCACAGCAGGAGAGGTCTGCTGCACCATGTGGGTCCCCTCCCTGGCTGGCAGCAGGGATCGAACTTGTGCTGCAGTGGCTGCGGTTTGCTTCATAGTGTGTTGCTTAACCCACTGTGCCACCAGGGAGGCCCATGTCATTTTAAAATTGATTCGGTTATTTACCCAGAAAAACAGGGTGGGTTTGAGAAGTCAAACCCATTGATGAATGTTTTGGTGGAGGAAGAGGAAACTGTGTGCACATTTAGAGGGGTGAAAGTGTAAGCCCAAATCTATGTAGACATGTAGATGACTGAAAACTTAATTAAAAAACAGTTAAGGTTGAATATGGAAAAAGAAACTATTATATATATATATATTTAAGATTGTACTTATTTATTTATTTTAAAGATTTATTTATACATACAAGAGTTGGGTGGGGTACAGGTCAGATTCCAGGGCGGTGAGAGGATTCACCAGAGACAGAATGGAGGAGAAGCAGAACAGGCAGACCGACTGAAACACACTTCTGAGGGGAGCAGCAGGTGAGGCAGGAGAGGTCTGCTGCGCCATGTGGGTCCCTTCCCTGGCTGGTGGCAGGGATCTAACTCGTGCTGCAGTGGCTGCGGTGTACTTCATAGTGCATTGCTTAACTCACTGCGCCACCAGAGAGGCCCCAAGATTATATCTATTTATGCATACAAGAGCTGGGTACAGGCCAGAGTCATAGGGGAGTGAGAGGATTCGCCAGAAACAGAGTGAGGAACAGAACAGGCAGATGGACTGAGATACACTGTTGAGGGGAGCAGTGGGTGAGGCAGGAGAGGTCTGCTGCACTAGGGTCCTTTCCCTGACCAGGGATTGAACTCGCACTGCAGTGGCTGTGGAAGCCTCACGTCTGGTGCTCAACTCCTTGAGTCACCAAGGAGGCTCCTTATATTCTTAACATGTACTAAGAATTGTGTTCATCTCATTTCAGTCTTCCATCAATTCTTTGAGTGATTTATCCACTTTTTTACAAGTATGAAGTCTGACTTTCTTAGAGTCATATGGACAAAGTTCATTACAATAAGAAGCCCTTATTTGTTATTCAATTCAGATTCTCTCATTCATACAGTTTCTTGAATGAAAATTAGCAAAGTCTTATCAGAGAGAAAAAAGAGAGAAAGAAAGTTGTTTTGGATATGCCTGAGTCAGAGAATGTAGATAAAAACAGAATATTATGCAGAAAAATGTAAAACATTTGGAGATGATTCTGGTTTCACCAGGCAAACATTTGTCCAGAACATAGGTAGAGATGGCAGACTGGCAGTGAATTATAGTGAGCACCGAATAACTTTCTAGGTTTCCATTTTTTTTTCCAGTGCATCAAACTGAAATATGGGGACATGTCTTTAACATGATGTAATTATGTAATCTAATGCTTTCTTAAAAAATATTTGACGTATTTTGACCTGAAAGCAATTTAACATTGTGAGCAGGAGAGGACATGAACAAAGTAGTAAATTGCAGAGATAAAGTCCTCAAATTCATTCAAATATTTATCAAGTATGTACTGAGAAGCAATTATATGCCAGAATCTGGGACAATAAAATGAACCAGACATCCTCCCTCTTTTCAAGCTATTTATATTTTTTGTGGAACTTACATGCTTGAAGCCTAAACAAAGAAATAGAGTGGTTTTATAAAATGGTATGGGTGTATTTTCTTACTAAGGAAGTTAGGATTTGGCCCGTAGTGAGGATTAAAAGCTCAAAGAATGAATTATTTTCCTAAAATAGAATGTTTTTGGAGCATTCACCAAAGTATTAGTGGCTATTGGAGCATCAAAAACATTTTATTGCTTTTGAGAGTGTCAGTTTTAAGAGATCACAAATGAGTAGAATGGAGGCCAAGGTATTAAGAACTATTTTGTACACTCATTTCCCTGGATTTTTCAGCAGGATGGAAATAGAAATTACCTATTCGACACTCCCACCTCCCAAGTGCACACACACATTTTCTACTTATTTTTAGTAAGGTCAGAAAAGTTAGCTTTCATTTGACATTTTAAATATTACTTGGAAGGAGAAGTGTTTAAGGGACATAGAACATTTTAAAATACACTGCGAGGGAAGCAGCAGATGAGACGGAGAGGCCTGCTGTGCCATGTGGGTCAGCTCCCTGATCAGGAATTGAACTCAGGCCATGGGGGTGATAGCACTGAGACTAAACCCTATGCCACCAGGGAGACCATTGATTAGATTTTTTTTTTATGGTGTCCAAATAAGATCTTACTCACATGTGGTGATTTTGTTCAAAATCAAAATTTAATTAAAAAAAACATAAGAAGAACATATTCTTAATCACACTACTCACATTTCAGCTGCATGATGGCTTCTAGGTAGGAAAACATAGTCATAGGCCATTTGCATAATCTGAAGAAATTCTATGGACACCACCAAGGTGACTGACATATTATAGTCCTTCATTATATATTTATTGATAAAATCTAACATCATAAACGTAAAAAATAACATTTTTAATTAAGTTACTTGCTGAAATACACAGAAAATGAACTTTTTATTACAATAGAAATTGTGCCACCATACATAATCAGATGAAGAATCACACCACCTGTTAAAAATACTTTTAATAAAATTTATATACTATAATTTCATAAATAACAGCATTATCGAAGCAAAAGTCTCAGAGTCTTTGTTTTTTAAACTTACAGGTGCTTCATGTATTTAGGTTCAATAAAGATTTAGTAAAATTTTATAAGATAGGAATGTGGGTGGGCTAAATATTTATTATAGAAAATAATATGTTCTATAATAATATTAGTAGAGTTTTGCTGACACAATAAAGTAAATGGATAAAGTTGGCAAAATATTATCAACAAAATAACCATTAGAGTTCAGAAACCTCACATTGAAGCATAGAACTGGTATGATAAACAAATGTACGCAGTTTCCCCCAAATTTTTGCTTAAAATTCAACTTAATTATTTCCTTTTTTTTAAAGATTTGTTTATTTATGCATACAAGCATTGGGGTACAGGTCAAAGGTATGGGGGGGTGAGAGGGTTCACCACAGACAGAGCGGGGAGCAGATCAGGCAGACTAACAGAAGTACACTGCTGAGGGGAGCAGCAGGCAAGGCAGGAGAGGTATGCCGTGCCACGTGGGTCCCCTCCCTGGCTGGCAGCAGTGATCGAACTCGTGCTGCAGTGGCTGTGGTTTGCTTCACAGTATGTTGCTTAACCCACTGTGCCACCAGGGAGGCCCTCAACTTAATTATTTCTCATGACATTTTTTACTTTGGGTGACCTAATAATCTTAAGAATATGGCCTTTGAAATCTCTATATTGTGGATAGATGTAATTGAATTCTCTCTTTACCTGTATATCAATATATAAAAATAGATGTGATTTATAAATTTCATCACAATCAATAGGCAAATACATGTGATAATGTGTGATTACACATGATTCTATGCATTTAATTGTAAAGTTTTATAAAATCTATGATGCAGTTAACGAAGAGTATTTTTTATCAGTTTTACTTTAGAAAAAGAATTTTGCAGATATACCACTTAAAAATGTTAGACGTTCTTCTGAAAACAGAAACTATATCTAAGAAAATCCATTATCTAATCCTCACAGGTTAAAGTAAACCATACTGTGTAAATCAAATCCATCTGTGGACACTTTGGTGCACATTTCTATATGCTGCCTCTCCTCTATCCCCAGAGGTTCAACAAGACTGGAGGAGAGACAGTTATGATTGTTTTCAGTTACCGAAGAGAGCGGCTTTTATATTTACTGGGAGGATCAGAGAGGCATCGGGCAACCTGGGGAGCTCCCTTGGCTCCAGGTTTTAAGTCGTTGGGGCGTGTTTGTTCTTTTGTTTGTCTTACAGAGCTGCATGGAACAGCACGACCATCATGTTCAGCTTTGATGCCTGTGGGGGATAGGTTAGATATAAAACACAGTACAGAGAAAGACAGATGCTCGCTGCATTTGTATTGAAAAGTTCAGAGGAAAAATGTGAAAAGCTCTTAGGTCCATCTAAACGGAGACAAATAAATGAGCAAACAAAAGCACTTCTAAATTTACAGTCAAATTATTAGTGTTCCCTCTCTTGCAATCATGAATCATGCCACAGAAGATGACCTTAAGAGTTTAGTAACAGATGCAAAGAGATGTGAACATTTATCTTTGATTCACAATGTGTCATAAGCCAATGTTACCTCAATAAAGTAAAAAATACAAGAATACAAAGAAAGAATAATATAAGAATAAACTGAAAAATTTCCCATAACTGAAGCTGAATAGGAATCTAACGTTTGTTCATTTTAGGGTTGGAACAAACTAGTATGTTGAAAAATAAATATTGGTTTATCTAACTAATTATTGCACATTAGTTATAGTTGTTATCCCCTTATCTTTCATGAGAGGAAAATATCTTTTCCTTCCCACTTCCCTTCATTCATACTAATGGCTACCACTTGTGGTAAATCATTAAAATTTAACTAATTCTATTTAAAGTTCTGCTACTAAAAATGTAGTCGCTCATGAATCAGAAGCATCTGCATTACCTTGGAGCTTGTCAGAAGTGCAGAATCCACATACCTGATTAATTCGGAATCTGCATTTCAGCAAGATTTCCAGGTGATTTTAATGCCTAATAAAGTCTGAGAAGCAGTGTTTTAATATATGCATTATATTGCAAAAGACATTTCATAATCCTATATAAAATTTTGATTCCTGAAATAAAATTATGCTTTTCTATTATATAAAAGTATCAAGTTATGAGTTTTTAATAATGTCACTCATTACCTTCAAAGATGAGTCAACATCAATTATTTTAACATTGTACTTACCTGTCATAACCCATATTGTTAATGTAAGTATGTTATCCTAGGATTCACCAGAGAGTGGGAAATCTAACTCTTTCCAATATCAGTTTGCTTCATATTTATTGGTACTATAATTATGTTTTTATATATTGGAAAAACTGATGGCCTTTGAAAGATCCTAGATCCTTCTTAAAAATAATTATCAACTAGTTGAAATATGGCAATAGTTGAGGATCCTCGTAATACTGATGAAAGGAAGTTTTGAAAAAATATTTGAGGTCTGTTATTTCAGTATTACTCTTTGAAAACCCTTAAAATAATAGATTTTATTTTAGAAAATAATTAGAAAATTTAGAAATAATATAAAACCATTTAAAATAATAGATTAAATATTTGAAAATACCAGATATTTCAAACTACCTTCTTCAGTTTATTAACCCTAAATTATTTCTTGGTGTGTGATGAAACACATTTTGTATAACATAAATACCTCTACCATATGTTTATTATATTTCTACACTGAAAACTGTAATACTCATGACATCACATCTATCCCCATTATACCCAATATATTCTCTTTAATCTGTACTTATTCTTTCTTCTGGTTCTAATTTTAGTCAGCTCATATAATTTGAGAACCACTTCATTCTGTCATTTTGAGCTAGATTTTTAGTTTGAAATTATCTACATATCAAATGCTTTTAATCCTAAAAATTAATTTGAATGGAATATCACTTCAATTTGTTTGAAACAGCCTTATTAAATATGATGTCTAATGTATTTAATAAACATTTCTTTTTAAACAATTAGATTTTTTCTGAGATACATGATTTCAATAATATATTAGAGAAGCATTGGGCTCAGACTCCCATATGGAATTGCATATGAATTTTCAGAATGTCATTTAATTCTTCTTAGAAATCTATTATACATTTATATCACAATATGTCACATTTGTCATATCATCCTATATTTTAAGAAGTTTGATTTTAAGTACTACTGATGACAACACTAAATTATTTTAAATGTAGTTTAATTTTGTCAAAAAGTGGAAAATTGAATTTTAAAGTTATTCTTTTATGTTGTTCATATATAGTTGGTAGTGAGTTTTCACTATCCCCACTAAAAAAAAAATATGAGGATATCCAAAATTAAGCAATGATAGAAGAAATCTATATTGTAGGAACATTATTAAAGAAAATGTAGCATGAGCTTTTTGTGGTATAATGGTGCTTGTGTGTGTGAGTGTGTGTGTATATATACTTGTGCCAAGTACATTTAACATACTTAACAATGAGATTCATCCTGTTAGTATGTATTTTGAGCGATAACATTGTATGTTCTTTTTTAATAAACTGCAAAAAAATGAGCTGTTCTTAATTGCCAATCATTCTAATGGATCAAGAAATTAGTGTCACTTTAACTCACCACCCTTGAGAACATCAATAAGCATAAGTAATAGAGAAGCTAAGTGTAAAAGAAATTATCACACAAGCTGAATGACAGTGCCATAAGGAAAGTCTTGCCTATGTAAAAAGGACTTTATGTAGAAGAAATAATTTTAATAAACTGAGAAGGCCAAAAAAGATACATTAAAAGGAGGTTTGAAAAGAGAATCACTTGGATAGAGCAGGAAAATTCTCTCTACTTGAATGGAAAATATTGGAAAACTATTATTTCTGCAATTCATAATTTTATGTGTGAAGACAATAAAATTAGGATACAAGAGGTGAATTTTGCAAGGTACTGTTGTCACAAATTATCAATACTTCCCACCCTATTCATGTCTTATTTTTAAAATCCTCTACAAACTTTGAGATCTAAATGAGGATTGAGGGTCCTCCCTGGTGGCACAAGGGGTTAAGTTGCAGCACAAAGAAGCTATCAGCAGTCACTAAAGCATGAGTTCGATCCCTGACCAGGGATCTGATGCACGTGGTACAGCAAATCTCTCCTGTCTTGCCTGCTGTTTCCCCTCTGCAGTGTATTTCAGTGGATCTGCCTGTTCTGCTCACACTCTGTCTCTGGTGAGTCCTCTCACCCTGAGCATCTATAGCCTGCACTCCAGCTCTTATATGCATAAATAAATAAATCTTTAAAAAACTTTAAAAAATAAATAAATGAGGTTCGATAAAATTATCACATGGACAAAAGTCATAATTTGTTCATAACTGGTATAGTATCCACAGCATGAAAATTACCATAACACATTTTCTATTGTAACCTTTGTCTTCACCTTTTTGTTCCTGCTAAAGACATTCATGATCTGCATTGTTACCTATGACATTTGGTAGGATGTTCATATAACACCTACCTTAAGGGAGTCTCACCATATATTTCCACTAAACTGAAAGTTGTGAAGTAGCAACCAGAGAGGCACTGTTTTCTTTTTGTCCTGATTATGAAACATAGAAAATGTATTTACACAAATTACTAGATGCTTTAGAAAGAAGCAATGTAATATTAAGGCACTAGTTTTCTCATTGACACTATGCATTTAAGAAG
The DNA here is from genome assembly GCA_019455555.1 of Galemys pyrenaicus. Taxonomy (NCBI): domain Eukaryota; kingdom Metazoa; phylum Chordata; class Mammalia; order Eulipotyphla; family Talpidae; genus Galemys; species Galemys pyrenaicus. The sequence continues at coordinate 386,267 of JAGFMF010011625.1, forward strand.
AGAATTGTCAATGCATCACAAAATAATTTGCCAAAATACATATAAAGATACTACAAATCTATCTTAAGTCATAATTTTAACCACTTAAATATTGTTGCTATTTTTGTGTATTTATTTAAACAAATTATAATAAACAGTTACTCTTGTGAAAGTTAAAATTAATCAAACTGCTAAAACCACCTCTCCTTTACCTTAAATTTTAGTCATGATATCTTTTTTTCTCCTTTTTAAAAACTATATAGTTTTTAAATGATAGTTCTTTGATGATATGCTTATGACTGAGCAGAGATGTTAGCAACTGAGATATTTATAGTGATGTTTGCATTTAGGAGAAAAGGAAATATACAAGGTGTGGATTCAGGAACTTTCAAAAGATCTAGTCCATAGTAATCTCTTTTAAAAATAGATTTACATATTTACCTATACTACCCAAAATTCCACTGGACATGATGAAGTTTTTTTTCCTTAATTGTTAGGATCCTGGCTTGGAGTCAGTAGAACTGGATTTCATTCCTATTAATGACTTGTGCTCTAGTTTTGAGCAAAATTGTAACCCTTCTGATTCTTTCTGAAATGCATAGCAATGAGTTTCAGATGTACACAAAGGGCTAGGAACCCAATACACAGTAAGTAGCATTTGTATTATTGTTGGTATTTACAATAGCAATAGCAGCAGTTGTGGCAATCATTCAAATCTATAAATAAATTAACTGAATCTGTAATTACCCCTACTATCTAGGTAAGAATAGTGCACTGAGAAAACACAGTCATTTTTGTTGTTGTTGTTGTTGTTCATTTACCCTTTTTAAAGGTTTGAGAGACTAATTTTAGCTTTTAGATTCTACTTATCATGGCACCTTCCAAACCAGCCACAGAGGTTGGGGATGATAATAAGGAGCCTAGGGTAAAGGAGAACACTGTGAAAAGTGGCAACAAAAGTAGGAGGGTGTCCCAAATAAATTTATTCTATTTCCAAACTTTTCTAGGAAGGGCTAATAAACACTTTAATCAAGTTCCAACCAATGGTTCAGTAGTCCAGGAAGCAAAAATTCACAATGTATTGAGGGATATTTGTGAGCTAAAGAGATGGCAAAGATCAATCTTCTAAAATTCTAATCTGCAAAAAATGTAGGTTGTATTCAAGTGGGAAATGGAGTGACTGAAAATTTTCAACAGAGGGCTAGCTTGATCTGATCTGACATATGGTTTAAAAAAAACATTTCTATTAATAGGTGGAGAACTGGTTTTAGTGGGGAAATAGTGAAAACTATACATAATGGAACTTGAACAAGAATATGGCCAAGGAGGTAGTAAGGAATGGTGAGATGTTGAGTATTTACCACATACATACAAAAATATATATATGATATGATATATATCTTATATGATATATGATATATGATAGCTGATATATGGTGATGAACTAGATGTGAGGTCATGGAGGAAAGAGGTGATTTGTCTCTCTCCTGCCTTGGTTTTTGCATGAATGGAAGAGAAAATGGGGAATCCTAGAGTTAATTTAGGATGGAAGAGTCCAATTTCAATCAGGAGAATTTTAAGATGCCTTTTTAAACATCAAATTAGCAATGTCATGAGGTGTTTTAATTTATGACTCCAAGAAGTAAGGAGAATGATTCTGCAAACAGAAACTTGGTGACCATCTCTGTCTACTTTACTGCCCTGAAACTAAGTAGAAGTCTAGGTAGCTTGTGAGAACAGATCTAAAGACAGTGTTGGGAGACATGCCTCCATTCACAGGCAGGCGGGGTGCCACCCAACTACACAGAGAAATGGTCAACAAGGTAATAGGGCCATTTGGGGACAGTGATATCCTAGAAACCAAGAGAAGAAAGTGTCTCTGGAAGAAGAAATTATTAACTGATAAAATCTGCTGAGGGTACCTGAAAACATTACAAGACAGAGAATTGACCATTGTCAAATATGGTTTGGGATCTTGAGAAAAATGGTTTTAGAATCCGCTTGTTTGTAGTTCTTTATGCCCTGTACTTTTAGTCACTTCGATATCCCTTTGATGACTTAAAAAGAAACAGCTTGATTACAGTGTCTCCAACTTTTCAAGATTAACAACATTTTTACTCTGATTTTACACCCACTTTACAGTTGGCACCCACTGTTCTTCTCACCATTTTGAGACATTTATATGAACTATTCATTTTATACTGCCTCCATTACACTGTTACCCACAAAGATACCCATCCTGTCTTAACATCTTAGCAAGTCAAAAATATTTTAAATTCCAAAACTTTTAGTTGTCTTCATTTCATTAACATATTTTGGAAAATGATATATATCCTTTTTCTAACGCTTTCTCTCAAACCTTTCGAAATATGAATTTCCTCTACCACTTTTCTGAAATTGCTCTGCTTAACAACTGTGATTTCATAAGCTCTGAAAACAGTGGCTTTATATGATTATTCTCTCTATGCAGCTACTTTAATAGGAAGTTAAAAAAATTATTTGCACTATTTGCAAGTTTGATTTACCATGACTTAAATTTCAATAATAAACCCCCAGGAACTCCACTTTTGACTTAAGATTTTCATAGACCCTCATTTGAAAGCCACTGATCTAGAAAACAAGCATTATGTTAATGTCTTTTATAGAGGACAACACCTAAGGTAAAGGCCAAGCTGATTGTCTCTGGGTTCCTACACATCTCCCACTGTTAAATTTCACATTAATTTGAAATTGATTTTTAGTAATTAAAATCACAGTTATATTAGCCACTTGACACAAATTTAAAATGAAGAGCTTTAACTTTATAAACGATAATGCTTATTGCAGTTGATGGTGCTAAAAGGTAACAATACAACTCTGTAAACACATTTGGAGTTGCAATCCCTGAACATGAGCCAGCATCATAATCTGCTTATCAGTGAGAAATGTTCAGGGAGTGTGAAATTCAACAAGACAAGCCAAAGAAAATTAATTCAGACTTGCCTCAGAAATGCCAATTGACCTAATCTTCCCAATCTATTAATTCAGAAGGTAGAAAGAGCAATAGATAGAAAAGCCTAGGGGGTAATCATAATGACACAAGACTTGGGAGCAGCTAGCAGTCAGCTCTGCTCCTGAAGACCAACCAGGGAATTTCGAACAGTTATTTTAAATGTGTAGAGGCCATGCCGAGTCTGATAGGTCAAAAACAAAATCCAAAAATCAATAACAAAAAGTGAATTACGGAACTTGAAAACATAAATAATGTGATGGGTTAATTTAATATAAATGATTCTTGGAGTGGGGCACATCCTGGAACAATAACACAGCCATGTTTCAATGAGCCATACAGGACCCCAACAGTGAGCTTCCCTGACACATTGGGAGATAATAAAAGCTTTGAACCACAATATTTATAAAGTAGTTCTGTAAAACAATAAAAACTGTAAAAAACCAAAAGCCAAAGCCAGTTACATAGCGTGTGGACTGTAGTTGTGAGGTAATGTTTGTAGGCTTCAAATCTCATAACTCATTCTCTACTGGAAATAATAAAGAGATAGCATCTGTGACAAAGAAATGAAACTGATCTGCTAGGAAATATTGCAGACTGTTAAAAAGCATTTCAATATATCACACTTAAATCAAATATTTATTAGCCATTTCTTCTAACATTCTCCAAGCAATCTAATTTTGTAGAAATACTTTCTAAGAGATAATATTAACTGATAATATGGAGATTTGAAATAAGTTTTATTCTAGGTGACTAACTGACCGTAAATATATGCAAAGATAGTTTGAAGTTTTAGTTTGGAGTTTCCATGGATACCTGGAATATAGATCATGGTTTTCTTAGCAAACTTTTATTTTGTCTGTATTGGACTCAATATTTGCTTTTCTGTTCTACTTCTCTTTCTCTTCCCCTTAACCTTATCTTGAAATAGGCTTTAAAAAGATGATAGAAACAGAGTCCCAAGAGAAGCAGTGAAGGCACATTCAAGAAACTGGGCAGAGATGTTGAAGCCTAGCTTAATTTCTTTTATCACTTTTTCTTCCAAATGACAATCTTGGTTAAAGAAGAACTATGGAATATTTACTTCATAAATGATGACCTTAAAATGGCTCTGGTGTTTCTAGTTTTAATACTAACAAGGTTTGACAGGCATAAAACTAGATTTAACAGTGGTAATCATTATAATTATTATAAATTAAATGAACAGAAATTAACACTAGAAATCTGTTTTTGCTTAACCTGGTTTGTTAGGATAGATTCCCTATAGTTTTGATTTGACCTGTAATTTATTTACTTACAACCCACTTCATAGTCATTTAGCATTGTGTACTGAACAGACTGTTATTTATGGACTATCTATCTGACAAGCACTTTCACCTATTTAAGCCTTAATGATCCCATGATCTAAGACTTGATAATGCAGCCATTTAAATAAAAATTTCAACATGCCCTTTTGTGTCTGACAATTCTCACGTAAACACTGTCTCTGACAAGTACTGTGAGTAATATGACAAAATGAGCAATAGGATAATGACTATACACCTTATAACCTCCATGTTCTCCTCTGTAAAACAGGCATTTTACTACCAAATTCACAGTAATTAAACAAGGCACACTCAGTGCAGTGGCTGGAGTAGTGATACCTTCCCTTACATATTCCTGACAATGGAACTGGACAATTACTAAATGCCCAGATTGTGCTACATTGGGGATATGAGCATAAATGTACACACATATTTAAAGACTCAGTTCTCATGGCTAGCGCAGTAGGACTTAGAAGAAAATTAAGCAAATTTTCATTGTGTTATTAGGATACCAAGGGGTTTTAGAACCAGGATAACTATTTGTCACTTGTCATTCTATTTGGAGGTCAGGAAATTTTTTTCTCTCATGGGGTTGAGTTGAGGAATTAAAAAAATTAAATTGTTTGTATAAATCTTTACTCAGCATCTAGCACAAAATAAGAATACAGCAAATGTAACCTATTTTTAACATGCTTAAGATACAATTTAAAAAGCTCTAAATCCACTACAATTTAACTGAATATGATGGAAGAGGGGTAATCAGGAAAATCCAATACCATGTACAAATACCTAGGATGAATGAGGGGTGCATTAAAAAGGAACTAAAAACATCAGATATAATTATGATGCACTTTAAGAGTTCACACAAAAGCCATTGGTGTATGCAAGACTGGAGTTAAATAAAGTCAATTAAAACCATGCTAGAAATTGGGCCTCCCTGGTGACACAAGGGGTTAAGCATCGCACTATGAAGCATCCGGAGCCACTGCAGCATGAGTTCAATCCCCAGCCAAGGAGGGGACCCACATGGTGGAGCAGACCTCTCCTGCCTTGCCCACTGTTCAGCAGTGTATTTCAGTGGATCTAACTATTCTGCTCCCCAGTCTGTTTTTGATGAACTCTCACCCCCCCCCATAACTCTGACCTGTACCCGAGTTCTTGTGTGCATAAATAAATAAATCTTTAAAAAAAAACTATGCTAGAAATTGTATACATTTGCCAGGTTTACACTGGGAACTAATCGAAAGTGTTTAAGTGAAGAACTAACAATCAAATCTAGAAAATATATACAGTGATAATAGTTATTGAATTATAGAATGTGATTGCATCCAAAATATTTCATATGACATATCTCATTTATTCACTGTGACAGAAAACAAATTGCCTTCCTTTCATACTAAAGAAAATGAGACATAAAGAAGTAATTTATTCAAGGTCATAGAACATTTAAGAAATTATAATCCTAATCTATTTGAATCTGACTTTAACTTTTAATGTACATTTTTTCTGACCTTAGTGAACATAAAACACTCTCCATGTACAAAGAAGTATGATAGGATTTTCAGCATTAAGATTTCAAAAAATAATATCACATGTACTAGTATAGTGGCAGTAAGATAAAGAGAAAAGGGCAGACTTGAGATATTCCTAAACAATAGCATTTCTACCTGATTGTAGATTTTGTTTGAATTAGAAATGACATTCAGACCTGGTCAATTATGTAGGCATTGCTTCCATTTCTTGAGCTAGGAAACACAGGAATAGGCCTGGTTTTAGAGGTAAAGATAGATTTCTTAGGTTCAATTTTGGAAGTGTTGAGGTTGAGATATCTCAGACATAGCCAAGTTGAGAGGTTCACAAAGTATGTCTTCCTGTCTGAAAGCAGATTTGAGAACCATCAGTGATAAATGGTAACAAAAGATAATTGAAATCTTGCCCTCCAAAAGAATATAAGAGAGATGAGGATAAAGGAGGGAAACACCAAAATGGAATAAACACCTATATTGAAGTGTTATACACAGAAGTAAGATTGTCGAGCTGGCTATGTCTTCAGAATTGGACAGAGGAACGGGGTGGGGGTGAAATGGACAACAAAAGCAAAGTGAGTCTAGTTATCAAATGCTGCCAAGACACTAAGTAAGGTAGGGCTAGAAAATCAGTAGTTTGGTACACGGAATTCTATGAATTCTATCACACAGAGATAGGATTAAGATAGCATTTAGGTCATTGAGTAGTAAGTGGTAGTGATGAAATGGAAAGAGAATGGTGATAATTTATTTGGGAAGAAGATAGATTCTGAATCACTCTGAATCCATAGATTCAGAGGTGATGGTGACAGGTGGCAGGGGATTTTATTTAAAGACAGAAAATGATAATTATTTAATAACAATAAATGATACGTACTCTCAATTTTAATTTGAAAAAGCAAGTCTAAGTTCTGAAAGTATAGCCAATGTCTAAAATGAATTTTCAGCAATGTCATACTATTCACAGTAATAAAAAATATAGCAACAACAAACCTCTTAAGGCTTAATCTGGAATTTAACAATAGGTACTAAAATTGCTACAACAATCTATGAAGAAAGTGTGACTATTGAAATTAAGAAATCAAGAATATGAGATTACAGTTACTATCTATGTTAACACAATAATTGCACTGTCTTCTTCTAAAGCAAATGTATGTAGAGTGATTTTTTTGTAATATAATCATAGGAATAATATCAACACATGTTCTTTTTTTCTGCCTATATTAGTACAAAATGAACAAGTCTCATATAAGAACAGGTGTGCTTTAGAATAGATAAGACTACATAAATAGGGAACAATCTATTATTACTAAGTAATATTATGTTAGATGCATGTTCTTTTTGTTCTAAGAATACTAATACTGCAAGATTAAGTGAAGTATTGTCAGTTGAAGCATCTCTATTTTGAAAATATATTTACCATAGGTTTACATTGCTATAAAAGTTTCAGAAATAGTTTCACATGTGGTTATGAGTAAGATATACCATTGCACCCAACATCAAAATTCTAGTGCCATTCACTAGTATCAAATTGACTCTTCTACCCATTCATCCCAACTAATCATCCCCTTCCCCTTTGGTAACCCCCATATTTTTTTTCTCAGAAACTAAGTTAATTTTGTTCATTTTGTTTCTTTATATTCCACAGATGAGTGAAATCATCTGGTACTTTTCTTTCGCTTTCTGACTTATTTCACTCAGCATAATCACTTAATGTTCCAACCACGTTGTAATAAAAGGCAAAATTTCTTTCTTTTTTTTTCATAACTAGTCCATTGGGTATACATATCACACCTTCTTCACTAGTCATCAGTCTGTGGACATCTAAATCTGCTATGAGCAAAAGGCTAATGATAGTGTTTTGAATTAGTGCTTTCATACTCTTTAGATAAATATCTAGTTTAGGTATTAATGGATCATATATTATTTCTATTTTTGTCTTTTAAGGAATATCTGTACTGTTTTCCAAAGAGAATGTACCAGTTTACATTTCCACGAACAATGTATGAGAGTGCCTTTTCTATATATCCTCTAACAGCTTATTAGATTTATTAGATTTTCATTTCTTAGAATATCATTTCATAGATATCAGGTAATTTTTTAAGATTTATTTTTTCTGTGTTAAGTGGATATTCTCTACTTATATTTTTCTCAATTTAGGAAAAGTAAACATGGCTAGTGCATAAAAATCATGGATTTGATGATCATGGATCATTTAATATTCAAAATGTCTTAGTCTCCTCTTCCCGCTACAAAAAAAAATTCAATTACATTCTAAGATTAAATTTATTTTTTCATTTATTTATTTATTTTTATTTAAAAAAATTTTATTCTATTTTTCCCTTTAATTTATATATATTTGACATCAATTTAATCCCCATGTATTCCCCATCACCATATCACCAGTGAAAAATCACCTCAGTCCCCCATGCTCCCACCTTCCCTCAAACCTCCTCCTCCCCCCTCCCCACCAAGTATCCCCGATTTGTTCTTGTCTTTTCATTTTTGGTTTTTGTGTCTTTATTGTTATTATCATTGGACTTCTAATATTAAATTGAATGCTTAGTATATGGGTATTATTCTTATTAGATATATGTATGGATCTTATACATTAGAAAAGTAAGTTCACATAATATTTGTAAGTATAAAGCTATGTAGTAAACATTTTCTATTTATAGAGAAATCAAAATCTGACTATGGCTGAGCAGGTATCTGATACATTACTTAGATTTCTATTTATAAAATGATAACCTCAATATGTGTGTGTGTATCACATACACTGTAAACTATATATGTGTGTACATATGTATATATGTATATGATTTTGTTGTTAGAACAATTGGGATCTGTTGTTTGAACACAGAATACATTTTTTCTGTCTGTGTGCCATTCTCACAGAAGTAATGGCTCATATTTCTTAATTGAGGCTACATTTGTATTTTCCTGATAATAAATGATTTTGAATTTTTTTTTAAGACTTAGGGAATTTTTTTCATTATATTATTTTTATTGCATTAGCATTGGTTTATACTACTGTACATGATTTAGAGGCATAGGTTTTTTGTTTTTTGTTTTTTTTCCCAGATATGTGTTACCATACCACACCCACCATTAAAGTACCATATTTTTCTATGTGCCTATTGGCTTTCTGTTTGTCTTCTTTGGAGTGTTACATTAAAAAAAAGAAAGAAAGTACATCACTATTTAGTACCACATATAAAAATTAATTTATAATGGATTAAAGAATAGGATGTTAGACCTGAGACCATAAAATATATAGAAGAAGACATAGACAATAAGTTCCTTGAAATTAACATAAGAAATATCTTTGAGGACTCAGTTCCAAAAGTAACCTGCTCACTGGCATAATATATTTGTATAGTATATACCTGACAAAAGGTTAATATCTAAAATATTTAACAAATTCATACAACTTAGCAACAACAAACAACCAGGTTGAAGTAACTCTTCATATACATTTCAGTCCTGAAACACTGTTAATTTTGGTTTTGCTTATTATTCTGGAAATAGTTCAAAAGATGGTTTAACAATGGTGCTTTTTGAGTAAGTTTAGTCAGGACCTTTCATATTGAATTGAAAGTACATTTTTGTTGAAAAGAAAATAAATGAAGAGGGTAAGGCAAGATGCATGTGCAAGGATCCAGGCAGATCATCTGCTTAAGCATGGGGGATTGAACCTGAAAAGATTTATGGGACCCTAAGCAATTTGCTTTATGCTGGTAATAATTACAACACCGCTTATTGCCTATTTCCCTTATTAACTTTCTCTGCATCCTCGCTCTTTTTGAGTTCATCTATCTTAATGAAATATCCATCTTCTGTCTTTCTTTCCTGCTTATATTTTAGACCTTATAGGAGATTGAAACTAGTTTTCTCAGCTGGACACACTCACTAGCTAGAGGCAAACTTTGCTTCCAAGTAAGACTCCATGCAATTTCCCCCATTAGGCGTTTGTTTCATTGTCTACATGAGAGCAATAAAACTTATCAGCTAGCTCAATCAAACACATCAGCTGGAAAGCATCTTCTTGCTGTGAATGAACAGAACAGTTTGTTTCTCTAAAAAAAGGTTTCCTTGGATTTTGTTGTTGGAACAGTTTGGATATGTTGTTTGAACATTGGATGCAGATTCTATATCTGCATTTGCATGGGTTTGCCTTTCTAAAATCTAGTGCTGGTTATTTTATAGAAGCATGTACTGGACTATTATCATTCCCATTACAAGTAGCTAAGACATGGAAATCAAGTTATGGGTTCTAGTCATGTTTTGAAAATTATAGAAATTAATACTTTATTCTATTTAGTACCAATTTGAACAAATGACCACTCATCAGCTCCAATTAAATTTATTTCTTCTTTCATGTAATAGTTGGAAATGTATTTATGAGATCTTTTAATTTTTCTCAGTCTCTTGAATCTTGAATGGGAGCATAATCAGTTGAAGAGGTATGTTAAGTGTGAAGTGAGCACTTAGGAGAAAATGGGTGTGGAAGGAAGGAGGAGCTGGGTCTCACCCAAAAACAACCACCATTTATATGTATATATTATATATATACATACCTGCTGCTAATAAGGACTTTTTCTTTCTTTTTTTGCTACTTTATAACCTCTATTTGAGACTCTGCATTTTGCATTCCCATGGATGGTTTGAGTGGTTGATGTCTGAGATTTCAGACAAATTGCCACATCTGAGCAATTTATTTCTAATGAATCTTGCCTGTAATAGGTCATAGCCAGTAGATTTGTGCTAAGTTCTTTGCCACAAACATTTTCATTGCATAACTAAGTGGCAATAAGGCAATTTTGCCACAAAAGATAAAATAACTGGTTGACAGTTTGGTTTGAAGATTGGTCTGTCCAGCAATGAGTAGGTATTTATCCAGTCACTTTCACAAACTCTTCCAAAAGCAGAGTCATTCCTCCTCACTTGTCAAAACCAACTGTACTATGTCATGGAAAATTTATTTTTTTTTATTTTTAAATTTTTATTCTATTTTTTCCCTTTAACTTATATATATTTGACATCAATTGTAATCCCCATGTATTCCCCATCACCATATCACCAGTGCAACATCACCTCAGTCCCCCATGCTCCCATCTTCTCTCAACCCTCCTCCTCCCCTCTCCCCACCAAGTATCCCCAATTTGTCCTTGTTTTTTCATTTTTGTTTTTTTTGTCTTTATTGTTGTTATTATTATTATTGTTCTTATTCCTTTCCTTGATCCTTATTTGGTTCCCTTATATTCCTCCTAGGGAAGAAACCATCTGGTATTTTTCTTTTCCCTTCTGACTTTGCTGAGCATAATACCTTCCAGTTCAATCCATGTTCCTATGAATTAGTCTAGTTTTTCCTTTTTGATTGCTGAATAGTATTCCATCATGTATATGTACCACAACTTCCCGATCCACACATCTGTTTGTGGGCATTAGGTCTTACGTATTATAAAGAGTGCTGCTATAAACATAAGGGTGCGGGTATTCTTTTGAATCAGTGTATTTGTGTCTTTTGGGTATATTCCTAGGAGTAGGATTGCTGGATCCTATGGAAGTTCCATTTTTAGTAGATTGAGGAACCGTGTCAGGGCAAATTTAAAGAGGGGGTTAGTAATTCACAAGTCTTTGAACACATTAATTAATTCTTTAGCTAATTTAAACACAACAGCTTATTCTCTAATGCCGTCTTTATCAAATTTGTCACATAATATTAGAAGTTAGAGTCAAGAGGAATCAAGGTCCTCCTAGTCACCCCAAAAGAAATAGTTGCATGATTCCTGATGAGTATGTTTCTTGAAAATGGTGAAATTTTTATGTAAAGACTAGACATGTGATGGAATATTCAGTGTAGTTCAGGTATGGACTACCAGTTGTGTACCTTATATATAAAGATACAAAGTAGCAGCATTCCTTGTATTTTACTTTCAGAGAAATTTGAAGAGATACAGCAGGTATTTTAAAGAAATTTGATGAGATACAGCAGGCATTGTAAAAAACTTATGTTTGACTTCAGATCATGAATCTTTAATGATCACCTTTTATTATTCTTGTGATTTTATCTTTGTTAAGTATAAATTTTTCATTAACACAAAATAAATGTTTATGATAAAAGTAAGAAATCTAGATTGGCACATTAATTTTGTATTTAATGTAACAGATTCTCTAGCACATGAGCCCAGCTTATGGTGTCACATACTTATCTGAAGAATGTAGTTTTAGTTATTCAGTGAAGAGATAAATTTATTATCAACAATGTTTATAATAAACTATGTTTATAATCTATAATAAATAGAATACAACATTTGTAACTCCACTTTTTGAAGAAAAGATCATTATAATAAACAGTAAACTCATGTCTTCCTACCTTCCATACATGCCTCCTCCATGTCTGCCTGTATGTATGCATGTATGTATGTATGTATGTATCATCTATCTACCTATCTATATATCAATTATCTGGCACTGAATATCAGTAAAATATTTCAAAATTAATATTTTATGTAGAGATACACAAGGCCATATGTATATATGGACTATATTTGTGTGTGCAAATCAGATATTTAAGTTACCCACCAACGTTCTTCCTAATTTAATCAATGTTTTGTGATGTGGACCATATGATATATGGAATATCATAGATGCCTTTAATTTTTCATCCATCTAAAAAACAATGTAGTTTTATAAATACAACTAAGTATAGAAATTAATTCTTATAAATTATTTGGCTTATTAATGTTTTGCCACAATTAATGGATAGTTTTGTTTAACAAGGAAATCTGTCTTCTTAATTGCTGAAAAGAGCATTTGGTTTTAAAGAAAATTATTTTTTTTATAGCTCAAGTAATTCATGCATGCCACTCAACAAATCAAGCCTCTTGGAGGAAGTTGATGGTTTGATAAGATGGTGGTAGGGTTGTGTTTTATTTTTGTCTTATAGCTGAAGGCATAAAACCGTATTTTCTGCCTGTAAAGAGTACTTAGAATTCGAAATTCAAAACATCCAGGCACACACTTCCTGCTGCCTTGCTAACCTATTTTCCAGGGTCATTTTCTTTCAAGTGCAGTTAAAATTTTTCTCTGTCGAACTGAAGTATGTACCAGAGGCTCTTGGGATTTGAGTTCACGATTCCAGACTTTTATCTAGAGCAGGTAGCCTAAGTGAATTTTCCATCTTGTGAAACTCCTGCAGTGAGGCTGCAGAGAGGAAAATGGAGCTAAGTACTGACAGATGTGCCACAAGTCCCTATACTGTGAATCAGGGTTGCAGCTGGAAAAAAAAATATATGTAATTTGCTGATCTTAAAGGATATGTCTTTCAAGGGGCTAAGGTATTCATGCCTACATTTTTCTACTTTAATATTTTTCACAAGACAGTGAATTCAATGCCTATATATTTCAGGTTTCCATTCTCCACTCCTATTCCAAGTAATTTTTATATAACAAATTGCAAATTCTATTTATTCATGAATATCACTAGAAAAAACCTCGATGTGACTTTTAATCCTCCCATCTCATATTTTTTTTTGATCAGTCTATGTGAGGTGTCTGTGTAGTCTAAAAGTCCCTCCTTTGATTTGTTCTAAACAAATACTTTTATTATTATTATCTTGTATTTCTTCAAAATAATTCAAATCTGTACAAAAATGAGTATTATTTTTTAAAATTTTATTTATGTATGCATACAATAGCCGGGTTGCAGGTCAAAAGTGCAGGGATGAGAGGATTCACAGAAAGAGAGTGGGGGATAGAACAGGCAGATTAACTGAAATACACTGCTGTGGGGGAGCAGCAGGTGAGACCAGAAAGGTTTGCTGCACCATGTGGGTCACCTCCCTGGCCAGGGATTGAACTGGTGCTGCAATGATTGGTGATAACTTGATCGTGCTGTCTGTAACCCCTGCACCACCAGGAAGGCCCAAATGAGTTTTAGAAAGCAGAATTACTATGTTCTTTATATTTTTAATTGTAACTTCAAAGATATGATTTTCCATCTGATATCTGAATAAAGCCCATAGATATATTTTTATTTGATATTTTAAATTGGAATTAGCTTCTCATGATTAAAAATTAAGAAATGTAAGTTTCCCTTGAATGTTTGGAAGAAAGAGCAGCATCACCTATTACTGAATGTCCACAGAAACCCTCTTGAATTGAGCCCCAGCTAGAAGTGCAGATTTCTTTCAGATTCAAATGTTTCCTACTACTGCCTGCCATTATTCTCAACATTGAAGGGCCAAGTTTCCATTGCGATTTTTCATCTCATTCCCATTTAACTTTGCATATTTACATTATCTATTGGTTCATTGAAGTCATTTGAATTTTCTGCTCATTGTACAGGAAGGGCATAGATGTTACAAATTTTCTGCCAACTCATGACTTAGTAAGTGCTGCCTGGAAAGATGTCTGAAAAATGATATTGAGGCTCTGTCTGGTCTCAGTAGGAATGTCTACCTTCAAGAATTATACTATCTGCTAGAGAGGCTGTGCGAACAGTTGTGCTCCATTTGGTTGGCAAATACTAGAGATGAAGGGTAGTGAGGTTACCTGATATATTCTCAATACAGCAATTTAAAGAGAAGCTGATGCTTACTGAACATTTTCTTCAGGCAAATATACACACATTTGTGGGTTTTGGTTGGCTAATAATCCTAGAGCCCCAAATTACAGATTCCAGAACTCTGAGATTAAAGCTCTCATTTGCCATGATAAAACTAGTAAGAGGCGGTCTTGAGTTTTGAACATGCAACTCTATGATTTGTGCTCACTCTATGTTTTGAAAACTTTTACATTTTCTTTAGGGCAGACAATGGAATCCAGGTGCTTGTACCAGAAAATTTGTTGCTAAAAGTAACACTTTTAGGCAAATTAGTTCTTTTTATTGAGGTCTTGTAACATATTCTGCATGCTGCAAGGTACTTTATAAAGGTTATTTCATTTGCCTCTACAATTTCCCAGTTTGTAGGAAATTATTATTATAATCTCTTTATGAAGAGGAAACTCATGTTCAGTGACCTTGGGTAATGAATCTAAGATCATAAAACTAATAAATCATGGAGGAAGGATTTGAATCCTGGGGAACAAGTTTTTTAAGGCATAGATTCTATGTACTGTACCACTAAATGTCTTGGTTAAAATATATAATAAAATGGGAATATAACTGCATTGCCAAAGATAGGTCTCAGCTGTCAAAATTTTGCCCAGGTCTAGTTCCTAGGATTTGAGATGAGATCACAAGTAGGCTTCCCTTGGCTCAGGCTGCCATTGCCACTTCTGACCCACATGGAGGAAGTGTATCAACTTCAGACAACATTAAATCAATAAGATTGAAAGTTTTAGTAATTGCTGACTATCTAGCACTTACAAAGTCTGACATTGTTAATGGCTATTAAACCATAAAACCTATTCTGAGCTTCACGAGTCAAATGTTACCCTTATTTTAAAATTTTACCCTTGTTTTAAAACTTATCCTTGCCTTCATTTAAAGTAGATGTCCTATTTTCACTTTGTCTGGATTGGAATGTGTATAATTAATAATGAAAAAAAAAACTTTCACTGTGAGAATATTTATATGGAAAGAGTCAAATGAGTGTGACAGAAACCAACCGATAACAATGTATGTTCATGTTAAATCTATTTTGTTCTCTTGTGTCTAATATAGTAGCTATAATTATTTGGGTTGGGAGTTGTCCAACTTTAGCATAGCATATCAGCCTTTGAGAGCTCCCATGATATGGTGACCATCTTTCCTCCTTAGTCATGATTACATGTATCTTTTGAATTCTTATTTCTTCAATTTGATAGTTAGTAAAAGGAACTTTTTATAAACTTAATAATAAAAAGTAAACATACTTCATAAGTATATTTAAATATTCATCTCCATATTACAATATTTGCCCCCATGTAAATTTTGCACACCTTTTTGCAAAAGAATATAAGGGAATGCAAACTGGTATATTTTTATGATGCTATAGCACCAAAACCTTTGAATTTGAATATGGAATAGTTTTTGTCTTCAAAGAATGTATCATTCAGAATGTGAGACAAGCCTGTAAAAAGGCAAACACTGCTTACATAATAAATTATATTTAAGAGAAACCGGATTTTGTTTTATTTGAAGATTTATTTATTTATGCATACAAGAACTGGGGTACAGGCCAGAGGTGTGGGGGGTAAGAGGTGAGAGGAGTCATCAGAGACAGTGGGGAGTAGAACAGGTGGATCTAATGAAACACAATGCTGAAGGGAGCAACAAGCAGGACCGGAGAGGTCTGCCATGCCTTGTGGATCACCTCCCTGGCTAGGGATCAGGACTGCACTCACGCTGCAGTGACTGCTGATAGCTTCATAGTGCTGTGCCTTAACCCCTTGTGCCACCAGGGAGGCATCAAGGGAAACAGTATTTTAACAGGATGCTTTATAGGCATAAAGGAGGTTATTCATGAGATTTGGGGTGCTGAGTGTTTTACAGCATTGTAATTAGACATAGCCATTGAGATAATAGCCAAAAAAGCATCAGAGACCCATGTTTGACTTTTAGCAATGAGTTAATTGAACAAAAAATATAGAAAAGGAAATATGGAATTAAAAAAGAGTAATTTACATACTCAAAATCTCTTCACTAGTTAGTAAAAGGAGCTTTTTATAAACTTAATAATAAAAGGTGCTACTATTCAGTCTTATTAGGCAAATATATACATATTTTGTAGTATTTTTTTCAGTAGCATAGAACTGCTGAATCTATATGAGTTAATATTGCCATGCTAGTTTCAACAGCTACAGAATAAGTTTAAAATACTGTGTAGCTTACAAAATGATCTCTTCAGTCCATTGTGGAACTTTTCACTGGTAATAATTTAAAAACAAATATTCAGAAACTGTTAAAAGATTTTATTTAAAAGAAGTGTAAACATCAATGATTTTATGAGTTAAATATATGCCAGAGTAATCCTGTAACAGAAAAAAATTTTTTCTACTATTTTATAGTAGACCATTAAAAAATAGCTATGTATAGACTCTTAATTTTCTTAAAGAAGTATTCAATTTAAATGCAAATACCACATAAGTATTGCAAAATAGAAATGAATAATTTGAACTACTTAATTTAGAATGTTATAGTTTTATTTCCTTAAAATAGGAATTTTCTCAATTGCATCTATCTTGCCTCACATTTGCATTATTGGTATTTTTTCAAATATAGTCCTCTTTAACAAATATAATTATAATATTCATGCATAACCAGTGTCTTGCTACAATGGTGTTGATGACTGCAAGTGTTATTTATGTGAGTAGGATTGTGTCTCTACTAAGGAGTTTTTAATATCTTGCTACTGTGAGGAGTAGGAAAGACTAGGTAAAAATATAAGTAACTATAAGTGCAACATTTATTAAACACCTAATGGAACTGTTGCTCATCCTTAGAAATGCTAAAATGATTCACACTTACTCATAAAAGGAGTCTGTAAAGACATTTGAAAAAGTATAGTGATTCAGAGAAATTAGAGTTGATTCAAGTTACAGGTAGCAAAAGTTTAAAGATGCCAATAACATTTTAAATACTTTGAACAATAGTTGAAAATTAATGGTCTTCTTTTGGGTTTTTTCCTTCTGTATAGGAAGTCAGCGAAGCCCTTTTTAGTATTCTTAGTATTGGCCTATTTCTCTCCCCATATTTCCTCTTCTTCCCTGTTCCTTCCCGCTGGTTATGAGCATCTGTATCAGTCCACAGAATCAATGTTCTTGAACTATAGCAATGTAAGATGGTGATATGATGCCAGGGCTTAGCAAAGAGATTATATATTGAAATCATTTCCAAATCAGATATTTTACATTAGAAGAAGGCTGCAAGAATAAAGGTTTTGTCACAACTTGTCATAAATATGAATATGGATTGTCACCTGCTCTGGATAACAAGTGCTTTGGATAAGAAGTTGTGTGTAACATGGTTGTCTTTATCAGTATGTTTTCTTCTCTCCTGGTATTGTATTTGTCATTTTTAATATGAGTTTTTGTTATCTATTGCTGTGAAGCAAACAATTTGTTTCTGCATGAAACAGAAAAGATATGACCTCGAGCTCCTACAGACAGCTGTGTCTCCTTTAATTTTTTCCTAGGTGTGTTAGGAAAAGCTTAGTTTCTTACTATTTCATGTAAATCTAAATTCCTTTAAACATTAATTTTATTACTTTTATTACTTTATTTATTAATTAATTATTTAATACTTAAACCATTTCATTATGTTATCAGATGTCACATAGTCCCTTTTAAAGTCAAATAATGTAGCCTATTACTTTATATTAAAGTAATACTTTATTACTTTATTTATTAATCTAATTATTTAATAAATTAGATTATGAATATAACTGTAGAGAGCAGAACAGTTCTATCCTTCCTTTTTTTTTAATTGAAGCAACATTGGTTTAAAACATTGCATGGTTTAGATATATAGGACCACAACCTTCGGGTTTATGTCACCACATCATACCCACAACTAAGGCATCCATAGTCCTCCACCATAGTCCATTTTTTTCCCTCCAACCTCTCCTTTCCCTTCTGGTAGCAAGGAGAGCTTGGAGGGAACAAAATTAAATGGACTATGGTGGAGGACTATGAATGTTTTAGCCGCACATGTACAATCAAACTTTCTAGAATTTGTCATTCATTTTCTTTCTTTATCTGACCCTTTTTTATATTCCACATATATGTGACACTATTATTTGTTTTCATACTTCTCACTTATTTTATTTAACCTAGCCCCTCCGCTTCCATCTATGTTGATACAAATGCAATGAGTTTATCTCTTTTATGGTTGAGCAGTGTTCCATTGTGTTTATGTAGCATATATTCCTAAATTGGCCATAAGAGCTCAATAAGTGCTTCTCTGAAGAACATATATATATACATGCTTAATAGGCACATGAAAAAATGTCCGTTACTTACCAGAGAAGTAAAAATCCAAAACCACAATGAGTTATCACTTTACATCTGTGAGGATGGTCCACATAAAAAAGACCAGGTACAAGTGTGGGCAAAGATATGGAGATAATGGAACCCTCATACTCTATTGGTGGGAATGTAGACTGGTCCAGTCCCTGTGGTTAACAGTTTGGCGATTTCTTAAAATATTAAAAATATATTTACCATATAATTCAGCAATGCCGCTTTTAGATATCTGTCTAAAGATTGTAAAAACACTAACTCGAAAGGATAGATGCACTCCTGCGTAAAACACTAACTCGAAAGGATAGATGCACTCCTGCGCGTTCACTGAGTACTAGTTAAAATAGCCACATTATGGAAACAATCTAACTGTCTAAAGACAGATCAGGAAATGTGATGTGCACTGAATTAGCCATTTTCCAACAACTACTATCATAGAGCAGTCATGAAAAAAAGGATAAAATATCATGATATGCAGACAAAACAGAGCTTATAACTTCAGTATACTTAAAAGATTGTTGAAAACAAATTGGAAGTAGATAGATGCTGAAGTTGGGATCAGTCTGTTATTTAAAACAAGTGACTCAAAATGTTGATTTTCCTGCCACATGGGAATGTCAACATTTGTAAAGAAAAAGATATTGACTTAAAGGAAATGAGTTAGAAGGCAACATAAAAAGCTTTTTTATGGGTAAGTGAAGACTTGATGAAGAGTGGCTTTTCTCCATATGAAGTAGTAATTTGACTTTATGTGCTGAAGAGTTACATGGTACAGCACTTACCAAAGTCAAGTATTATATATTGTTTCCTATAGTAACATCTTAATTCTTTATAATCATTTTAGGAAATAAATATAGTTGGTACCTGCCTCATTTTAATTAAGATCAAATAGAGACCCAATGGGTTTAGGTAATTTCCTAAAAGCTGTTCATTTATTAAGTAGAAAAACCTATATAGACTGGCCCCACCTTCTTCTCTAAACCATTTCATTATGTTATCAGATGTCACATAGTCCCTTTTAAAGTCAAATAATGTAGCCTAAATGTTTATATTAAACTGAGCCACAGATTAAAAAATAAATTCTTATGAATTTATTATATATGATACAATAAGGAAAAGTGTTTCTGTATGGCAAGAAACCAGGATTCACTTAATTACTAATGATACAGGGTTAAGAACTCTTATTTTCAATGATCATTTTTCTAAATTTATGTGATTATTAATGTAGTGCAAATGACTTCTGCATTGTTAGCATAATGAAGACATTTTGTATCTAGTAGAAAAAAATTATAAAGTTGTGGTGGTTTTTTAGGCCAAAATGTGGGCAGCAATATACATAGATTTTGACTACTCATTGTAGACTGTTTATTCCAACATTATACATTTTTTATTCTTATAGAGAAAAAGAAGTTGAATTCTATTGTCTCTATAATAATATTAGCACCAGATTAAAAAGCACAATCAAAAAAATAAAACTACATCAAAACTCTTAATTTTTTTTATTGATTATGCTTTATATATATAAGTCTGGTATAATGGACATTCATATAACAAAAAAATAATTATGTTGTGTTACTACCATGTAATAATGCAGTAATCCAATTTTATACACATATAGTATATAAACTGTCCATGTTTATGTATGTACTCGACTGTTCACCTTTTGTATATAGAAAACAGTTTATAAAGAGATTATTCAATGCTATGTAGTATAGAAAAACCAAGCTTCCACTTCAAAAGGATGCCATTAATTCCATCCATCATTTGGCTGTTCCAGATTATGTATCAGGTTGGGAATACAGCACTAAGCTAACCAAAACTCTGTCTTTATGGTACTTTTCCTATAAACAAATTATAATATATTGTATGTCACATGCTCACAAAGGTATCAGTGCTGAATAGACAGTTTAAGGGGCCAGGGAGTTATAACAGATGTGAACAGAATTATATTTGGATATGTTGGCTTTGACTCTGCTCATAGGAAAATGCAAAGGAAGCCACTGAAAAACCCCTGAATTTAACCAGTTAGACCAATGGATCCTCACTACAGCATTTGTATGTCAATTCAAAAAGATACAGACTCAGAAAACTTAATTGATCATATAGGTTTGAATGTGATTGTTACATATATCAAGTCTGCAAAATGGGTAGACTTGTGTAATTTCTAATTTGTTGGGAAAATTAGAAGAAATGATCTATCCACAAGCCATCCAATGGAATAGGATTGTACTAATGACAAAATGTAAATGCCAGTGTCTTAAAACTTTATTTAAATTCACTAGGAATTAAAAATGTGATAATTATGTTTATAATATAATTATCATTACCTATGTAGCTGCCAAATATTGAACTATGCAAAACTAATATTTTCCCCCCAAATCAAAACTAATTTATATTTAGTTTTTGGCAATATAAATTGAAATAACTTCTTTTCTATAAAAGATAAATATGCAGAGTGGGGAAGGGAAAGGAGAGAGAGAGAGAGAGAGAGAGAAAGAGAGAGAGAGAGAGAGAGAGAAATTCTTTGTCCTGGAATCAAGCTCAGTTCTGTCATTTTATTCCAAGGTAGCGTTGACTATTCATAAAATGGATCAATATCAGAGTTTCTGAGAAAATAAACTATATTTTTAAAAATCTATTTTATTTAGTTATACATATAAGAGCTAGGATGTAGGCTAGAGGAGGGGGCAGGGGGATGAGAGGATTCACCAGAGACAGAGTGGGGAACTGAACAAGTGAATTGACTGAAATACACTGTCGATGGGAGCAGTGGGCAATTCAGGAGAGGTCTGCTGCACCAGGTGGGTCAGCTCCCTGACCTGCTTGAGAGCGAACTGTGCTTCAGTGACTGTGGATAGCTTCATAGTGCTGAGACTTAACCCCTGTACCACCAGGGAGGCCCCCATAAATACCCCCAAAATATTAGCTACTATTTCATAAAATATATAATACTATAATCTATAGCCATAAAATTCAGCAGCATGTTGAAATTTGAATTGTGTGATAAATAAAATTTGCTGATTTATCAAACTATAATACAATGTTACTAAATAAAAGTAATCATGTTTTTCACTATATAAACATATTTATGTTTAACTTACTATTTAACTTGATCAAATTTTATTCTTTATTATAGCTCACCAATTAAAATATTAGGTAAATAGCATCTAAGAATTGGTGGTTTTCATTTTAGAGTGATAAGATTATCTGTGACTTTTATTTTTTTTATTAATTTCTCCAATAGTTGTTTTTCAACTCACATTATCAAGTATGTACACTTTGCTAGGGACCTGATCTAGATGCTGTACTGCTGTTATCAGTAAGATGGTCAAGGTCTCTGCTTAATGGCTTACACTGAAGTATATAGGAGACAGACAATCTGCTTTCACTTGAAAGAAAATTTTCATAGGGGTAATGCAATAGGAAGACAAAACAAGTTAATGAGATAGAAAATGACTAAGTATGGAGAAGGAAGCAGAAACTCCTAGACATAATGTTTGGTGGAGAAGGTATGAGTTGAGAAATAAACTGAGACCAGGATAAAGAGAGAAATAAAGACACAAGACCAATTTGGTTAAAGGCCTGCAGGGAAGAAAAAACTACTAATGTAACAATAGGGAAATAGTCAAACAGGGTAAAGAAAGTCTGGAAGGGTGATAGGAGTTTGATAGTACTCAGTGAGGTCAAAGTCCAAGGTAAATTCTTCTCAATCCCTGTGTTAATTTTGAATTTTTTCTCTCACCATGCTGTATATTTTCCAATATTTTGACTAAAATATAGCTCTGTGTTATTTAAAGGGGGCAAACATAACAAAGATAAAATATTCACAAGCGAATAAAATTGGGAGGCGCCCTATAGTTGCATCATATGCAAATCCACATGCATCTGGTCAATGTTTAAATGGTTTCATTGCATACAATTACATTTGAGTAGGTTAACAACTGTTTTAAAATCTTAATTCTTTAAATGCTACAGAGGTAGATTTTTTAATTAGGTAAAGAGAAGGTTATGTCATTTATTTCCTTTACAAACATCATTATATTACTTCAAAATTCCTACAGGCTTCATTATATTTCCCTTTATTGTAATTCCCTGCTTTCAGTTCACTTATAAATAAATCCAGATGTTTATTGATAGTTTTCCTCATTATGTCTTTCCTGATAATCTACTTCCTGATAATCTACTTCCACATTATAAGAAAATAATATCAATGTAACTCAATGATTACACCATAAAGAATTATACATTTTAGACACCTTTGCAAAATATTAGATGATGTTTAAATTTTGTTAACTTGACAGAGTAATTTTTAGAATTAAAATGAAATATTTGAGTCACTGGCATATTAATAACATAAATGACGACACTAACTCTATTTGCTGTCTTAATAACATTCTGCAAGACAAAATGAAAAGTTAAAATCTAGGAGTTTAACATTTTTGATGTGATATTTATCTAGAAAACCTTATCTGCTATTTTAGATGATTGGAATATATTGACAGAGAATCAACTGGAGACAAAAAGTTGGAGCATATGTAGTATATAATTTTCATAACCATGTTTGAAAAATAATAGTGAAATTCTCGATCTATCTTTGAAAGGAGCTGCTCAAGATTTTATACACACACACACACACACACACGTGTATACTCATATATATGGCTTTAGATATTTTAATACATATTATTGTAATACACATTGTGTTTGAGAATAATTTGATTCCTTCTTTCTGAGAACTGATACATTTATAAACAATTGTTGTATAACAGATTTTTACAAGATTGTGCCTATAAGTAGCGATAATGTATTATACCTTTTAAAATCTGTCAAGAGGGCAGATATCATGTTAATTGTCCTTACCATAATGCTAGTTTTGAGTGACTATAAATAGATTTTTATAACACTGTTTTAAAATAATAAAATAGTTTGATTCCAAAATATTATGAACAATTAGTTCTGTTTTAATTGAAAACTATTGTCTTCCAATATTTCATTTATCAGTGTTAGTAAGATCAACTTATACTTCTTTATATTTGATTTATTTTGATTCATATCCATGCAATATGGAGTTGCTACAGCAACCAAATATTTGAAAGCCCAGAGTTAGTTACTTATCTGCTTTTACATGCTAAACTTAAAAATATATTTATTTGGCTAATTGTCAGGGCTCATTTGCATTAGGGTTTGAATGTGGGAGAACTGGATAGCAATGAAGGACTGTGAAAGTACATTCACAATTTTGCCCATATTTCCCTATTATATTTTTAAAATGTCATTACTAAGTTTAATGATATACTTAAAAATTATTTTCTTTCAGTGGTCTTAAACCAAAGTGATATTTATCAGTTTCAAATGTTACAGGTAGTTGTATATTTGGCAGTTATCTTTTTTTCCCTAGGTATATTATTACTTAAACAGTAATGTGTAAAGGATATTTGAACAGTTTTCCTTTCTCTCTCTTATGAAAAAAGATGTTAAAGACTCTGAATCACCTTATCTTCTCCACTCACTTGGAGATTTAGAAAAGACCATTGAAGTATGGTCAATTTTATTTTCTGATGCAGGATCCTGCCGGCCAGGAACCAGGTCAAAAGCTGCTGACCTTTTTCTATGAACAATTTCTTCTGGTGATCAGATAGGGAAGGCTTTTGATGGTTGTTCTGAGAGTTAGAAGTCCAGTAAGTGGAAGTCAACACTGCTTGTGGTATTTGGTGTGTGAACTTTAATAAAAATATTTCACACCACAAAATTCCCCAAAGAATATATCTAGTCCATGTTAATCAGCCAAAATTATGGAATTAGAGCTCTAGAGAGAAGCTATTAGAGAACTGATTCTTTGAAATTAAACATGTATTTTGAAATACTTATATTTTAGGACAAATTTAATTCAAGACTGGCATATTTTTTTTATTTTCTCAAATGTTATAAACCAAAAATGTTAGTTTTGTGCAAATGTACATTATTTAGGATAATTATCTAGGCCAATAAGTTGTAATAAGTGGAAGAAATAAAGCCAAGGGAAATTTAGCTTAGATATGAAAAATTCATAACCCTAAAAATTATTGGCTTTATAATTGCTTCCCAGAAGATACGGCAAAAATCTCTACTCTTAGGGTCATTTAAGAAGGCTGATTTGAACAAAAGGCTTAGACTGTAGACTAAGCTAGCCAATACGTTTTGCTCCTCGCCAAAATTCCCAAGCACTGTTGATTGCACATAAAATATCACTGTTATCACTTTAGTAAGTCCAGAGAAGGGTGAGACCCTTCATGGTCCTTGGGGGAATTATCTTGTTTCTGTTATTACAGTATCTTTTCTAGCTGTGGAGCAAATGGCAGAGACACAAATTACAGGCATTTGGCAAGGGGAAATAGTTTAATTTTCTATTATTCTCCCTTATTAACTACTAATTTCCTCTCCCTTTTCAAATTAACCTTGCCCAACAGTCCCTAGAAAGTAAAATGTTTATTAGGTCCTGGTCTTACATACATTGCCAGTGATGCTTTCTACTTCAACAGTTCTCCACCATAAATGATAAGTTCTTGTGGATCCTTCTTTGACCTACAGAAAGTGGCTTTATCTTTTTGGAGTTCATTGGTTCACTTTTAGAAAATACCCTCAAATAAGCTGCAAGAGACTTGGATAAATTACATATTGAACATGAAGGAAGACAGATTTAGCTATTCAGAGAATGCTGGAGTCAGTGGATGCTAAGCCAGGTGTTTCTGTCACTGAAGAGCTTTAAGTATGGAAGTAGCAGTACGCAGCAAAGCAGAGATGCTGAATAATTCATTACTGCCCTACACTCTTCCAAGGCTGTACTCTTATTTATGAACACAGATTATGCTGTTATTGATTGCAATTCTCATGGAGACATTTCATTAACTAGGAGGTTTGTCTGTTTGCATACGCTTTGTTTCCCTGAGAGTTTCCTTGCATCCGAACAGAAATTTATGGCTGATGTAAAATTGAAGAGAATTATCTAATAATTCTGGCTCATTCTGCAATCAGGAAGGGGTTTGAAATGGTTTCCTGTAGATACATAGATTGTTAAATCATTTTATTTCATTAATTGTACTGTTATCTGAAATTATAATGAAAAACACCCAAGAAAAGTACTCTTTCCAATAATCTCTCTGTCCAACTCATCTACTACTCTTGTTTTAGATAGATTAAAATTACAAATAAATCTCCCCATGATACCTGGATTTCAGAGATGCTTAAAATATCTAAGTGACTAGGAAAATAGTTTGACTGTTTCACAAATTAAATTCTACCCACATTACTTCAAAGATGTGAGAATTCAATTGTACTCAGTGTTGCATGAGTATTAAGAGGGAATCCAGAATCTTACTCAGTTGGACAAATGGTTCTCTTGAGAACCTGTGAGTAGAAACACCCTTTCTTGAGAGATAGTCCTGAATGATTCTCCTGGCAAAAAACATCTTGACATGAAGTACCACAACTGAATCCTTTCTTGAAGAATGGTATTAAAAGCATAAACCTTAGATAAGAATAACATTAGACAATATAAGTTTGAATTTCTAATCAAAACAGAAATATGAAGACAATTTCCTGTTGTAGGAAAGAAAACTCATGAAACTTTTGGAATATTTATTTTTGTTTCATTTTATTGTTTTGATGACGATCTATTTGCTTGAGATCTACAAGACTGAAAATCTATGAATCACAAAACTTCAGAGGATTCAGGATTTCCCAGATGGCAGTGATGCTTATCTGAGTAAGCTCTTCAGAATGTTTCTGAGATGAAGTACTTTGACAGTGGAAGGAAGACCTAGGAAATAAATTCATACCAGAAACTGATTCATTGGCACACTTACAATGAAGGCCTTGAATTTCTAGTAAATATGCAAAAATAGTAGGGAAAAAAAGTGAGCATGGTTTCCTTTCTTACAAAAGGACAATAGTTGTTTGCATAAATTAGTTATTTCTTTATTACACTATTTGTTTTATTTGCACTAATTGTTTCATTTTTTTTCAAGGTCACATTTATTTCCCCCCCCACCCCGAATGATCTTGTTTCCAAGAGTCAATTACTGAATGGATCTATACAGTCTTAAGAAGATATGTTGCCATTTGTTAGGCAAGAAATTACTCACCTCCTACCCTTTCAGTCATTTCTTGACTCTTAAAGTTTTTAATGCAAATGTTTCAATAAATTAAAGATACAAAATATTATCTTATTTTTTTTTCCTAATACAGTCTGCTTTCTATGGCCTTCATTATTTTCTACTAGAGACCCAAGAACTCTCTCTATTGCTTTTCCTTTTTTTTTAAATTCCACTTGATTTCAAAAAGTGTAGTGAAGGGCCAAATGTGCCAAAAGTGTGTCAAATGTGACAGTCCACCTTGACTTAAAGGCATGTCCTTCCTGTCTTAAGACACTTTCCTCTCAAATAAATTCTAAACACTTTGCCATGATTTATATGTCTCTACATGGGATCCCTCCCTCCCTTCCTCACCTGTGACAGTCCAAGTTTATCACAGTTCCATGTTTCAGTCCATTCAGGACAGCTGATCATCTGTATGACAAACTTTGTTTCTAACATGTGCCTTTTAAATCCTTTTTTTCCTTCCAGCAGTTGTTAATTGTATGAGCTCAAATAAGTCATCTTATTTTGCTCATCTTCAGTTTCTTCATAGGTACGATAGGGATGATGATAATACTTCTTTTGTGGTTCTATCAGAGATTAAGGATAATGGCAATGGGAGTTAGTGTCTAAGAATAGAGTGATTCTGTTCCTATTTTGGAGTTTCATGTTGTTTTGAATTACAGAGAGATCATTGTTTCCTCTTGCTAAGAGGAAATAAAACTAGTGTGATTTCAACAGGGGGAGCTTATATATATCTTTTTCTGTGCCATTCATTCAATGTTCTTAAATTAAATAGGTAAAACACCCTAGAAGGCAGTCTCTACTTACCATATCTCATATGTATGAAACTGTAGCAAAAACAAGTTTTTGTGTTCATGTTTTAGTGCCTTTCATCCACTGGGATAAAAAACAGTGAGGAAGGAAGACAAACGTTTATAATGCCTGCTCTGAGTTTGTGAGCTACATAGATATTCAAGTCAAGGATATATGGAAACAAATAGTACTTTGTTCTGTGAGCTTACATTGTGTGAAAAAAATGAACTAGCATCTATATTTACTTTCTTTGGACCTAAAATAAACACTACTTTTTATGCTCTTGTAACTAGTCCCTGAGAAACATTCAAAGGTCTGGTGACATCAATTATGTTAATTCTAAGTACTTGTATATGATGTACTACAGAAAGATATTGCAGTTATCATTATTTCAGGAAAAAATGTAAGATTCTGACATTCAGTTACCTTTGCAAGAAGTTTACTTTTAAATTCACTCCATCTCATTTGGCACCTAAACTTACCACAGATGCTTTATGATTTTATGTTTTTAATTAATGTCAACCCCCAGGTTGCAGTGAGAGTTGTCTGATTTTCCTGCCAGAGCCCAGACTGAGAGAATTATGCTGGCAATGAAGAAATGATGATGCCCATTAAGGTTTCAAACTTTAGTTTCAAACTTCACAAAAATCTGTTTGTTTATGTGTCAGATATAAGTTTGCCTTCTGCTGAAGGCCCTTCTGATTGTCAGACAAATATCTTTAATAAATATTATGGATAAAAGGTGACCACATTCATAATTATATTACCATTTCATTAACTCACATGACATGTTTTATTTTCTACCCAGTTCCTACTCAATAACACTAATAATAATAATAATAATTAATGGAGTTAGAAATGCTTGTGAATAATCTGCTTGTGGTTGAAAGTCAGTGCAGTTTTCTACCATGTAGGGCCAGAGCCATCTTAAAACTTTTACAGCTGAACTGTTTTTAAGCTACTTGGGAAAATAAAGACAATCATTCATAAACTTGCATAATCATAATGTACATCTGTTCATTTAAGCAAATATTATTGGAACACTTAGTATATGAATGTCTTAATCCAATAATGTTTCAAAAATGAATAAAAGAAGACCCAGATACCAAGAAATTTGTAGTTCAACAAAGGAGATTTTTAAATTACATAAACAAAGGAGATTTTTAAATTACATAAACCCTAAGAGAGAAATGTTCCTGGTGAGTTTATACAAAATATGAGGCAAGGATGTATAAAGAAAAAAGATATGATAATGGTTAAGATAAGCTATTACACAAAAAGGCATGTGTTTCTTCATTCAGCAGTTATTACTTATTCAGTAGAAATCAGATATTGGCCCAAACACCAAATATACAAGATGTAATACAGAAGATGCACAACTTATTTTTTAAAGCAAGGAAGGAAATAAATACAATAATATCATATAATGTTAACTCCTCTGGATAAATGTTACAGAGTGAAAGGCAGTGGGAATTATATTATAAAAGATATCTTACATATATCCTCTATAGGATAGTCTCCTTAAAGATGTGATGTTTGCGTTAAGAATTCAAGGATGAAATTGACCAATCATATGAAAACAAGGGATGTAAATGTTCCAGGCAGGCAGGAAGAAGATCAAATCAAAAAGTTCTGACCCAGGCATAGGTTTGCCAGTTGAGTTAGTATTTCACCTAGGTTCTAAGGTGTGAATTGAATTTAGACACCTAAGCAAACACAGGTAAGAATGCTGCTGGGTTTTTTTGTTTGTTTCAATAAAATATCTTGCTTTTGTTGGTTGTTTCAGAGTGAATCCAATGCTTTACTCCTCTTTGTATAGTTCTTTAGTATTCTCGATAATTCCTTTAGCATATCTAGGTTCTGTCAACAGTAATTCCTCAGCAACTGATGAGGGAAGGAGGAGACTGCCCTGAGACAAAGTGAAGTTGACTTAAAAATAAAATGAAAAACACATCAGGAATCTAGAATATGCTTCATATTATTTTAAAAAAGGCTATATTGTTTAAAAAAATAATATTTGTTCTCCATGCATTTGGTAATTACTACTTTAAGCTAAGTTTCCAGTTTCAGCATGAATGTTTGTTTTTGTTTTTATTTTTTTTCTCTATACCTTTCTCATTTGGAAATCTTCCCATGCTTCCTAATGCTCTAACCTCTGATATAGTAATATAACCAAAACCTTATAACAAATTTAAAATGTTAGAAAAGCCTGAAGCACTGAACTATCTTTGAAAAACCTGGAAGATTTATAAATGATACTAGAAATACTTGAGCCTGCTGGCCTATTTCATTCAGTTCCAGACAGTTTTAGTTTACTTGTAAATAGCAACTAAGATGAGTTTTTAAAAGAAAATTTGTGAGAAATTGTGAAAGGACTGATTAGCCGAATTGGGATGCCAAAATACATAACTGAAAATCACATGGATACAAAATAAACCCCCTTTGACAAAAGATATACATTGAAAGAATATAATAAAAAGGAGGGGTGGGGAGAAGTCATTATACAATAATACTGCTTAAAACAACATATGTTACCAAACAAATTAGTATCTCTTTCTTGCCCATTATAACAGGTGGTATATTATTTCATACATCTACTTTATATCTCTGAAGAGAACTTTTTGTCATTTTAAGTGGTCTAGGTGAGTTACATGCAAAGTGTTGCAGCAAGTTTCTATTTATTTTTATTCTCTTCTTCCTTATATTTGCTTCAATTGAGTGTGCCAATTCTTTTAAAAGTATTTGCATAGAACAATATTTGCCATGAGCAAGATGGCAAAATATATGTGGATTCATTGTGTGTCTTTTTAATTCTAAGGTTGTAACACGGCTAAATTAGACTGGTATTGCCTTTATCATTCATACAATATGATTTCCTTCGGCAATTCAGTTATTTCAGTGAGAATTAAATTTTCATCAGTACCTATTATACTGTAAATATTTTTTTTTAGCAAATGGTAAATCTCTAGTAACTTCAGATCTAAGTGTCATAAAGGAAGAGATTTCCAGGTGAGTAAAGATTTAAATATTTTTCTCCCAAAAGCTGCTTAATTGTATGACTTCCATCAATAGCATGAAATTCCTTAAATATATGTCATTTCAAACTGTGCAAGGTTGAAATGACATAGTCTTAAAAAGTTAGAAGTGCACAATTTTGCAAACAGCAACAACACACAGCAAACTTGTGTGTTGTGAGAAGTTCCATAATATGTGTGTGTGTGTGTGTATTGATATCATGGAAAGGAAGACTAATTCTGTTAGGGAAAAATGGTTAAAAAGGTCTTGGACTGGGTCTTAAGGCACATTAGCTACCCCAGAACCACAGGATAAAGGGAGTGGTGAGCATGGACACAGGACCCAGACGTGAGAAAAAGCCCAAGAATCAGAGTCCAGTAATGATTACTATTACTGGGAGAAGTGTCTGGAATGTGCAAAGAGGAATGGGGGTAGGCAGTGGCTAACCTCATCCACTTAAGTAGGAGAGGTGATTGCATTTAGAAAGAAGTCATTGCTTCTCTGAGACCTGAACTGCAGTCCTCTAATTAGCACCCTAACATTCATTCTTCCTAAGTATTTAAAATATACCTTCTTATCTTCCTCATTCTTTTTTCTTGAGTTTAATTTTGGAAATCGTTCCGCCAGTTAAAGTGGGTTTTTAAGTAGCATTAAGAATGATTCTTTTTTCATATAAAACCTTCTTCATACTGATAGAAGGTTTTAGTTTTTACTCTTTTTGAAAAAAAAAATGCTCTTTTTGTTTTAAGAATATAAAAACAAGGCAATATGCCTTAACAGAATTGATATTTCTTCCTTTCAACAAGGCATTGATCATTTTGAGGCAGAAGATATTTTATTGAGATGGTTCTTTTTGTCATATCTCAGGGGACTGAATTTAATCAGATCTTGAGAAATATTTTGCAGCAAAATTGAGGTAAGAAAAATATGTTTTTCATAATTTTTCATCTAAATAGTAAAGTCACAAATCTAGCAATGTCACGCTTTTTATTCTGAAAGGTTCAGGGAGGCCTTAAACACAAGTGGATTTCTGGAAGCAGTGGATTTCATAAATTTGACTAAATTATATCAAGTATGGAGTACTGCCAAATTCTAATTCATTAGTTCACTGCTTGGCAGGATTCTGTTTCCTGTCAATAGTAAAGCATACAGGTTTCTTCTGTAGGGGTAGATAGAGAATGTTTCCACTTCTAAAAGTTAGCTAGTGCTTGTGTTTAATGTAAAATGTATCATTCTTAAAGCAAGTATAATATCAAAAGGTGGTAAAGAGAGTCACAAAGTTATTGAGATAAGTAATTATTCTGGTTACAACAAGTAGGTTCTATTAAACGGAATTAGTTTCTAGCTCTGCTTGCAAGTAGTTGTGCAGTAGAAAGGCTTAGTCTTCTTGGAGTTCTGGTTGATCAGTTGCAAAAAGGCATGTAATTACAAAGGATGAGTGCTAGTGACTCAGTTTTCCAATGGTTTTATTAGTAAGTTATAGCAATTCTGCATTAGTTTTCAATAGTTCTCTACAAATCTTTGTATCTCAATCCTCAATATAATCACAGGAACTTATTTCTGGTGTGTCGTGCTTAAGAATCACATGGCAAATAAATGATAGTTATTGATTTAGCAAAACTAAAGAATGAGAGCTGATCAACATGGGGCCATTGAAATGAATATGAAACCAATGATTATATTTCTGATCAACATTTGTTCAAGACCTCAGAGCTATCAATCCCATGTACTTTCAAATGTCTTCAAATCATACAGAACAATCTCATAATTTCAATGTTTTTTTACATTTTATGGAAAGCATTGTCATAAACTTTTTTTTCCTTTGATGAAAACTGAAATTTGATTTTACTCTTAAAGCATGAACTAAAAGTATTGTTGTCTATAAGTGACCTATATAAGACTTTCAAGTTCAGAATTTTAACTTCAAAAATGAATATCAGGTACTTCTGCCACTAAGTTTTGTAATATGAAGTCTTAGTTTATTCATCTGCAAAATGGGAATAAAATTGCTATTCAGGGTGTTTGTAAGGATTAACTACTTTAAAGCTGTAACTTGTAGGCAGATTTTGACTACAATTCTCTAAAAAAGAATTTTAGAAAACTCATATACTATACAAATACCTTTTCATTCTTACTGTCCTAACATAGCTTCAACGTTACTAATCTTAGATTTTTATAGGAAATGAAATCTTATAGTCATTTTTCTTCATGAAGTATAAATTGCATTGCTTTTGATTTTAGTGTAACAATAGTAAAAAGAAAAAAAAAAACAAAAGTCATAACCTTTAGTATTTATAATCTGCCTTTTTCTTTAATGTTGCTTTGTTCTGTATGAAAGTAGAAGGTTTTCTTTTTTTTTTTTTAAGGTTTTTTTCTTTCCTTTCCTGAAAAATAATGATAATCACAATAGCAAATATTCATCAACCATAACAGCACACTCATCACTGTGTTTACAATACGATCTCACTGACCTCTCACCATAACTCCAAATTGGGCACTTTACACTTTTTATAAGTAAAATGAAACTTGGAAGTATGACAAATAACTCATTCTGTTGACAGGACTCAGGAGTGAAACAGAATTCCAGCTCAGGCAGTCAGCTCTAGCAACCCATATGCTTGTTATATCATGCTGCTATCTTCATACCTAGAGGTAGATTTTCAAATTCCAGCAGGACAGGTCTCTGTCTTAGCATTTTTCCAACATCACTCTCAATATGCCTTCAAAAGTGCTTGTAATTTTAGGGGCATACAGTTGGTCAATGAATATAGCTGAGGAGTTATTAGTGCCATATTGTAAATCAGGGTAAAGCACAAACCTGAAGGTGAACCTCTTTGTCTAGCTGCATTCTGTAGTAGATGCACAGTAAAAGTCTGTTTCATAGTATGATCTCATTATAGATTGGAAATGACAAGAACAGGCAATAGTTTTACAGCATAGAAATCAAAAATATATAATCCTATTTTGAAAGAGCATAAGATTCTATGCCTTACATTCACCCTTTGATGATTTGTAATTTAGTATGGAGATGCAAAATTGATTAGACCTAGATCACCTTTTCTCAGGTGTTTTTAAGGGAAATAAAGATGTGGAGCGTTAAGGAATGGAAAAGGACATCAAAGGACATGCAAGAGGAATATAACTGAAGCAAGAAATCTAAGTTTTAAATGCAAATGAATATGGTGATTGATTCAGAAAAGCATACTATTCTAAAGTATGTTGGCTACTTTTGTCTTAATATCTTCATTTAAAATTAAAGCTCACATAGGCATTCTAACCAAATGCTGGTTATTACATATAACAAAGAACAACGTAATTATTTTTTTTTTTGGTTTTTTTTTTCATCCTATGTTTCCTTACATATGTGCATACTGCTGTTACCTAGGTGTGGAATGAGTGTGCACTAGCTATAAAAATCCAAAGACTATAGGAAATTCCTATAATTGGCCCCTAACTGTCTAGGGAAAACTGCTTCACACAAAGAAATGGTCTTGAACAAACCTTATTCAGTAGTATGTTTCCTTCAAACCACAAAGGGGAAGAGAAATACAAATTCCAATTAATGTAATTTTGCAAGAAAAAAAAAAAACGACATGGAAAGTATCCTTAACATCCTAGATATGCTTATAAATTCTCAAAGCCTCTGAGACTTAGTGACTTCTGAGGACTTAAAGTATGTTAAAAAGATAGACCCGCATTTAAATGCTGATCTCAACTTTTCACTGGGGACCACTAAAAAGCCTTTCAAAAGAAAAGACCAGGATCAGCAAAACATGAAATCATTATAGCAGCAGACTTTCTAGGTCTGCTTTATATTATACTTTTGAAAAGGACATTTGTTTAAGGATATGATAATTTTATCCTGCATGTAATGCATACTCATACCCGTATACTAGGGGAGTTGGGGGGTTGGAAGGGAGGATGAAATGCTTTGACAGTGAGGTCACAAACCAAAACAAGCAAATTGGCCTGGACTGCAGCTATTTCTCGCAATTTATCTGCAAAGGCATTCTTCTGATACCTATGAGGGAGAAAACTGAACCTTGAGCAGCCTCTGCTTGTAAATCATGTCTCTGAGATATAAGGAAACAATTTTGGCTATTGAAAAGATGGCAGTTGTGGACTAGTCCCCAAAATGTCCTTGCCTTCTTTTCAAAATCATTTGATCTCTGTTTTTATTCCTTTTGGTAAGAATTAAAAAGAATGTGATATGGCACCCACTCCACGCTCATTAACACAGCTGTGAACATCAGCCAGAATGTTCGCTTTAAAGTAAGGCAAGCATACTCTCACTCAAGAACTGCACAGCCTGTGTAGTTGGATGTGACCAAACAGCATGTTATTGCGATCCCAGGAAATACATATCATGGCTTTATATCTGTGATGTTGACCTTCTCTCTAGTTCCATGACTGCTCTGCTGTTAAAACAAACAAACAAACAAACAAACAAAAACAAATGGCATAGGTATATTTGAATAACTGCAAAGATAAAACCATTTTATTAAAAAAAAAAAGAAAAGATCATTTTGCATTCAAAAATGAAGACCTGATAGAAGGTTTAAGCCTTTCAGCTGTTGAAACTAAGAAATTGAATAATAAGGAATGGTAAAACAATGGTATAAGAAACCTTTTCAGATGAACTGCAACTCTTGCAGAATAGACAAAATGCTGTAGGCTAAATGAGGGGGCAGAGAAGTGGTCCATTAGAGCATCTTTCTTACATTGTTTGTCTACTTTGTATGTATAAAAAACGGTTCCACTAGCCTCTAGGCACTGATATAACAAAATTCAAAACCATGAAAAAGTAACTAAACTTTAAAAAGAAAGCCAGAATCACAGCTGCTTCTTACCAAACTAGAATCTCACTTATCAGAAAAGCAAAAGGAAAATAAATAAATAAATAAACCTTCACTATTTACTTTATGAAAATGTTTAAGAAAAAAAAAAACCCTGCTCTTAAATGGAAGTTTGTTTTGACTGAAGTAGGCTTTTCTGGCTGAGTACTTTTAATAAAAGAGAAAGAAGTTGCCAGTTATCCACAAGCATTGAAAGCATTTCAGAATTGGAACCCCTTCATCAGTTCTTAATGTAACCACTGCCGCTTCTAAATGTGAACAGTCTCAAAGATTCCTGGAAGGATCTATTTTGGATGGGGTTATTTGCTGGTTTCCGATGTTCCATGCCTATTTCTGTGCACTTTACAAAATTTACTGAGCAGAAGATTTTTCATGATTTCCATTGACATAAATAATGGCAGAAAGCCTGAATCAAGATGTCCATCAGAGAGAACCAAAGACAATTATTTGTTTTAGCTCGTTTTGTTTGTTTGTTTGTTTCTTTGATTGTTTGGAGGTTTTTGGGTTTTTTTTTATTTTTTAAATTTCACTTCAAAATTAAACTGAGAAATTTCATTTAGACGAAATAACAGGTGGCATGCATGATACTATCCACTGTATAAATCGTTGTATAACCATGTATTTCTTTATGCATTTTATACATGCCTAGTTTTATGGCATCTTAATTAGTAAGGTCAGCTATCTTTAGTGAGAAAATCTTTGGAAAGGCTTTATTAAATGCAGAGACTTCTGCTGTTATTCGATATCAAATATAAAAGGAAACTGTTTAGCATGAATTTCCTGGGAATGTTTGAAGACATTTGAATGTCATTCTATGTTGACTGAAATGAAACGTGGGCTATTTCCTCAATTACCTGCCTAAAACATTCAGTAAAAAGAGAACTATTAAATCTGAAGATTAAAGGCAAGCCAGCTTTATAGCAGACAAAATTAATTCTTAAACTTATTGCCTTGCAAGTTAAGAGCAAAAGACTTTCTGATTATAGATATTAAGACCCTATAATGTCATCCTTCAAAAATCACACATTAATATAAAACCCTTATAAAATATGATTTTGGTGTCATTTTATTGACAGATATATCATCTCCTCTGAAATTTGAGGAATGTCATTGAAGTGACTTTCTAAACACTTTAGGAACATTTTACTTATTATACTAGTATATTTTATACTCTATAAAAGTAGTACAGTAACCATCAAGTAGTAATCTAACTTTGAGCTGAACTAGTTTGCATTAATGCCTCTCTTAAGTCTTTCTTCATAAAAGCCCCTTTTTACTTATTCCTGGATTTGAAAAATTATGAGATGCATATCTGAACATATGACTAAAACTTGAAAAAGTTTTCTCTGTGTATTCTACTATACTACAAAGCTTATATTATATGTGAATAATAATTGAATATGGTAAGATAGCCCTCCCCATTAGGTACTAGCAGTCTCTTTTTGTAACTGAGAAATCACATTTTTTCTTAAGCTTCTTCATTAAGACTCTTGAGCTTCTGTGATACTCTATGAGATGCCTAAAAATTCCTTAACATTCCTATCATGTATAAGAAGGGAAGAATAAAACTCTTTGACAAGGATGAAATGAAATTCAGAACATTTGGAAGAAACCTAAGAATCTTAGAAGAGGGATATTTCATTTGTGTCTTGTTCAGACCAGATCATGAGTTCTAAAGAATTTTATTTCACTGTTTGCTAATGATACCTAGACAATCGTGCAAAGACAGCTTGGGGAAGTCATCTTGTCATACATGATGATGTAGATTTTTTTTTAATGTTTTTTGTTTATTTTAGAGTTTTTGAAATTTTTTAAAAACAGATTTATTTATGCATATAAGAGCTGGGGTACAGGCCAGAGGCAGAGGGTGAGAGGACTCACCAGAGACAGAGTGGGGAGCAGAACAGTCTGATTAGCTGAAATACACTACTGAGGGTAGCAGAAGGCTAGGCAGGAGAGGTCTGCAGCGACATGTGGGTCACCTCCCTGACTGGGGATCGAACTCTCACTGCTGTGCCATGGATGCTTCATAGTGCGGTATTTAACCTGCTGAACCGCCAGGGAGGCCCCAATGGTGCACATATTTTTACTATCATCATTGCATTTGTACTATAATAGATTTTACTTTTAGAACCATTTAGGGAGACAAACGAATGTCTGATTGTTGGATCTTTCATTTTCCTTGTTTTTTTTTTTGAATGTCGAATAGTAATGAGGATGGTGAATCTGGAAATCCATGAATATTTCTACCTTCCAATTCAATCTAAGGATATTCTTGCAAAATAGAGCAATTCATAGCAATTCGTGTGATTTAGTGTAGAGAGGGAGATTTTTCTTTCTTTCTTTCTTTCTTTTTTTAGTAATTGAGGTCAGAGGGTCAGTAGGGACAAACATGAGTGGTTTATAATTTGAATGAATTTGACCATAGAAAGAGCAGTTCTCATTTCATCCTATTTTTTATAAAGTACAAAGTGAATTGCAAAACATTTGTATGTCCTCTTTGCGTGTTTTTCTCCCTAATGCATACCATACTCACTTTGTATCAACAGCTCAAAATGTAAGTGGAATGAATAAGGAACACTGGATCTGATACATAAAGGCATTCTCTGGACTGTCTATTAGCATTCTTTTACAGTGTGTGATAAAAGTTGTTCATGTGGGAAATTTAAGATCCTTGACATTTTTATGCTTTCAATGTCAGTTTGGTATATAACAAGGGCTTAATATTTTACACATTTAATACATGTACTTGGTCTCACAACCATAGGTGTTTCCTAGTATGAATATTTTATAAATGTATGAATGTTTTGTTAATTAAATGAGGTGGTTCAAGATTAATAGAAACAGGTTCTTTATTTAGATTTTATCTCCTTTAGTTTAGTAATAAAAACACCAATAAGAAGATATTATATACAGCTAAGTTCTTCTCACTTGAATGCTATTAATTAGAATGAAAAACAAGAATGGAAAACAAGATCATTGTTCCTAAGAGACAGTTACTTACAAATTTTACAAAATTGTAGTACCCTCTTTGTCCTTCATTTTAAAATGTTTTCTTCTTGAAATTGTTCCCTGGCAAATAAGCCCACTATCATTAGAGCAAATTAAAAATCTCCTTTGGAAATTGTGTTGCAAAACAAGAAATGGGAATTGTTGCTCTAAAGAGTGCTATTTGCATTTCCTCTGTATACATTTTTATGTTGGAAAGTTCCTAAAATGCACCCGTTTGCCTTCCTTAGACTAAAGGGAGTTCCTCTGTGATCTTTACTATTGCCCCTCAGGGAGATATAGGACCTGTTTCCGCCTGGGAAGAAAGGAAAAGTGTATTCTCTGGCAGTGTTTATTCTCCCAAAATATACAAGTGCATAATGCTTATGACTCACCTAATTATCTGTAAGGATGCATTTCTCTTTACTTTCACTTTCAAAGCTTACCTGAAACTTGTAACTGTCATGTTATCTTGAAATGGGTTTGAGTTGAATAGGACTTCAGCAGGAACCCTCTGTCTCTGAAGAGGTCACAAGCACTCTTTTCTCAGATGCCCTACTTTGCTTTGTGTTCTGTGAGCCTTGCAGTATGGTATCCTCTGCTTCCTTTATTACTAGATCTTTTGTGGCTTTCCTCAAGCTTCAAGTGCATCAGAACACCTTCTTAGAATACTCTCCTGCTCTTTTTTCAAATGAAATGCTACAATTGTATTTTATGGTAGAACATTTATAATAGATGTATTTATAAAAACTTTAATGCTGGATGTATTTACATTTTATTTTATAAACATCTGTATTAGGAAGTCAATGTGACCTGAACAATTTTTTACAATAACTATCAGAAGGAACACTACAGAAACTTAAATCCTGGAGCAGACCAGACTTAAACACAAGGTTTCTTATTTCTAAACCTTATATTCCTTAACATTAAATTTTAAGTTTTTTTCATGTGACTGTAGTGAGGCTCAGTTGGGAACATCTATGAGAAAATATATGGAGTAAAACTGTGAACAAAAGAGGTTCAAGATACTAGCAATGTACTTCACAAAACAACTTTCTTTTGATATATTTTAAGGAAAACAAGTCTAATTCTTTAAGGCCTCATTTTGTTTGCTCTCATCAACTTTATCAGTTATTTCTAAATGTTGTAAAGATCAATTTCAGAAACTAAGCTTAGATGTTCTAGCATTTATATTTATTTTTTCTTTTAGTATTTTCATTTTAGCGTTTCTTAGTATCTCCTTGCACTATCAAAGCACATCTTTGTTCATACTGTAACATTTTCTTAAGCACATATTACTTACCAAAGACTACTAATTAGTGCACTGACAGTAGTAAACTAGAATGTCACCATTTTTCATTTAAATTTCAAAAATCAGTTATAAATGGGGCCACTGCAACTTGTTGATTTAAAAGGCATAAAAGTCAAAACTAATTATAAACCTTAATAGTTAGGATACCAGTTTTTGACATAGAGTCAGTATGAACCCCTTAGTCTTTGATCCAAAACAATTTTATTTCCTTATTGAATTTATGTAAGATCTTCACAGTGGCAATTAATGTTGAAAAGTTGAAATGTTGAATAATGGGTAGAATGGAAATAATTGTTCACATTCAGGATTCAAGTGAACATATTATGATATTTACATATACCAGCCCAGGTTGCATATCAGTAGCCTTGCTTGTTCAGTTGATGATGGCATAAAAGAACATTACCAATACCATCACAGTGTTTTCTAAATTGTTTCATATAAAATTTCAAATTATGAGGCCTTCCAGAAGCCTAGAGTTTAAGTTTCAGTGCTGTCATGGTTACAGCTTCAGTTTCATCCCCAGCTAGGGAGGTGACCCACATGTCTTGCCCGCTGCTCCCCTCAGCTGTGTATTTTAGTCTGCTCTGCTTCCCACTTTGTCTCTTGTGAATCCTCTCAGCACCTGCACCTCTTGCCTAGTTCTTCTATGCAAAAATAAATACAATATTAAAAAAAATCAAATTCCACACATATAAGTGGTACACAGATATGTCTTATAGTTACTGAAAGTACTTGCAATTTGTAAATAATTATTGATGTACAACGAACTCTACATGATATTGCCAGAAAATAATGCCAAAGTGGAGAAATCACTTTGATATGAATATTGTGGTTACCCCCTGCAATCCACCTTGACCTAACACTCTGCCCCCTATATTTCATCTTCCCACTCTTCATCTTTCAAACTTTTTTATTTTAAAAAATTTTTTTCTTCCCCACTCTTAATGTTTAGTCAAACACCCCTAGTACAGATGTGCTCTTGTCTATGTTTTTATTTTTGTCTCTACTAAAGTGTTTATTAAATTTCAAAGAAAATGATTACAGTTGTCCAAAACATCTTTTTTTACAACACTCATGGATTTTAATCATGTATTTGACTTTTCTTTTCTCCAGTGTTAGGTCTTTTGTGATATCTTGAGTTACTCTTCAAAGACGGTTTCCAAAAAGGCATAAAATAGTAAATAATAAATATTATAAACATCTTTATTGAGAGACAAATGCAAAAGAAAGAAAAGGTAGGGTAACCAAACTAAAGCAGAACAGATTGTGTGTCCTGGAGGAAAATGTAGGCACACAATGTTCACCACAGAGTCAAGTCTTCCAGTAGTCAAGACAACAGGAAAGATTTGTTGTACAAAATCCACAGTGTCCAGAGCATGCATTTCTCAAAATAAGAACAAGCTGTTTCTGATCCTAAAAGGAGAAAAACAATCTCCTGATGGCATAAATACAAGAGATCGATGGAGAAGTCATACTGGAATTCACTGGGGGCTCTTGAGTACACCAGTTAAAGACCCCGCCCTCACCACCACCACCAGATTAAAGCAATCAGAATATTTGTGGGTGGAAACCAAGAATTATTTTTTAAAAGCCCTACATTTAATTACACTGCACCCTCATGGTTGAGAATACCTGGTC
This sequence comes from Galemys pyrenaicus, assembly GCA_019455555.1. Lineage (NCBI taxonomy): Eukaryota > Metazoa > Chordata > Mammalia > Eulipotyphla > Talpidae > Galemys > Galemys pyrenaicus. Next base: position 427,752 of record JAGFMF010011625.1, read on the forward strand.
TGCAATAGCAGGGACTGGCTAATAGCTTTGACACAGCTAAATGCCAGATACGTATTATTCCCCTGGATTTTCTGATTTCTAAATCTAAGAGTTTCGATTAGCTACTTTAAAAGAGGCCTTTCAAATTTGCAGTGTTTTTCTCCTTATTCTTCTACCAGTGGACTTTTACTTCTAATAGTTTTCATGCTGCACATTTTCCAGAAAAAGTCAAGATATACATGGATTGCCACCTGTGGTCATCATAATTAATGGTCAATTCTGGCAATGTGAGCCAGACACTTTGTGTGACTAAATTCTGGACCCCTGGAGGTACATTTAATCTTGCAGACAATAATTGACGAAAAGTACTCTCGTCATAAATCAGTACCCACTGACATGAGCAAACTAGTTCTTCCAAGATTTAACCCTTCCTTCAACTTAGCCATACTGTTGTTTCAAAAAATAAGATAATGGAAAGTGAATATAAAATGACATTTCTAGGAGCAGAAGGCAAATACGTTGGTGAAATCATGAATATACTTTATGAAATTACTTTATGAATGTGTATTGTTTCAGATAAAAAAATTCCAAATCTATCACTGAATAATCTCAATATATTGAGACAGAGACAGAAAGAAACTAGTTGCAAATAATTCAGACTGCTTACTCATTAACTTTATCATTTGTGACCAAATACCTGCTGACCAGATATTTTGAGTTAATAAAAGCATAATTATTTGATTTCAAGCGTTCATATCCAGTCAGATTGGGTACTGTAGAACAGATGCCATGCTATGGTGAAACCTGAACCTATTACATGGATTGCCTCTCAACTAGATTGGGTAACCAGATGTACAAGTCATACACTTGGAAAAGCAAAACTTCTGAATGTCAGGATGTTTTTTAATTTTAAAGCAATAGTAACATATTTGGGATAAGTCCAAACCCTTAGTGATTTTGCATATTAATAGTCTTTGCAAATCCAAAAACTGGTGGCTTACAAATAAGTCCCTATGTGGTTCTGTTTTGTTCATCAAGAATTGGGAGCAAAGGGATGAAGTCAGAGGATTTTGTATCATCACTCTGTTAGTTTCATGGTAACTTCTGTGCTGGAATCAAATAGGGAATGTTCTCTGATTGCAATATCCAACTGTGCTGAATCTCTGAGCGATTAAGACTTGTTAATAGCGGTGAAGAGTCAATAAGACTGCTCAGATTCGTATGGCAGCAATGAACAGTCAGGAAAAAAAGGAAATTATTTTAATGGAGCAAATTTGATTCACACATAGTGTGACAGCTGATGTCAAAAGAAAGTTCTGTTAATGTTTCAGATGGTTATGTTATTACTTGGGTGATTTGACAGAATTTACTATGGCTTATGTAAAATAGGACATGGCAGATGTCAGGGCAAAAGAAGATGCACATGTGATAGCAACGACTAGAGCTTTGCTTTTGAGAATTAGAGAAGTAGCATTTCCTTCCAGACACAGGTATAATCTCGATTCTCTGGATTCTCACTACAGGAGATCCATCTCTCCAATCCCAGGGAAATACATAATGCTGGTATTTTCTATTGTTCTTCCGAGATTTAACCCTAATTATTCCTTTGAGTGCCATAGGAGAATTTATTTGAATTGATCTAAGTATTAAGATACTCTAACTTGTATAGGCTATTTCAAACATAAAGTAACATATTACCACTAAGTTCAGAAGTTTAGATCAACAGGTGGCACAGACTGCAGATAAAGCACAACAAAAACCATCATAACCATATCTTGCATGTTTCCTCACATTTATTTAATTCACATAATGACAGATACTCTGTATTGCATGCCTGTGATATGCTGTAAAATGTGCTAAATAGTCTAAATATTTCAGTTCCTTTAGTCCTCAAAATAAGTCAAAGAAAAGATCATGGGTTATTCTTCCTACTTTATAGAAGAGGATACTAAGTTTCCAAGAAACCAAATACCTTTATCAGTCTGCCAAATAAATACTTAAGGTAGGATTCAAAGTTACTTCATATAAGGAAATTCACCCATTTCCCATTGAGCTAAGATGGATTTCTCCTTGTGTGTGTCTGTTTCTATCTCTCCCTGTCTGTCTGTCCCTCTTTCACTGTCTCTGTCTCCTTATCTGTCTTCTCTATCTCCACCAGAAAATTTTCTTTTAAATATGTATGACTTTTAAATATGATTATAATTAGGTTGTTTATGGGAATTCCTTTGAGCTTCAAAATGGATTGGAGATGTTTGACATAAAATTGAACTGATTTTTCTCTCCCTTTGGGCATTTTTAAGTTGTTCTTTTTAGTGAACTCCAAGTAATCAATTATGGACAAAGCAAATCAAATAATCCTTGTGGTGGATGGCAATTTTATTTTATCTTGGTTTTTTGAAAAAAAAATTTTGTTCATGCATACAAGAACTGGGGTACAGGCCAGAGGTGTGGGGATAGGATTCACCAGAGACAGAGTGGGAAGCAGAACAGACAGATTGACTGAAATACATTGCTGAGAGGAGCAGCGGGTGAGAGAAGAGAGCCCTACTACACTGTGTGGGTCAGCTCCATGGCTTGGGATTGAACTTGCACTGTAGTGACTGAGGATAGCTTCATAGTGCTGAGACGTCACCCCATGCTCCATCAGAGAGACCTCTGGGTGGCAAGTTTAGGCCAAAGAATTTTTTGGATAGCTGAAAGAGATCACCAGTGAAGAAAGAATCCCCTTTTATTCATGTATATTAATAGCACGTAAGTAGCTTTGGCAGAATTTGTAACAATAGCACTACCTCTCACTATTGCAGACCAAGCTAAAAAAAATGTGGATAGGTTAAGTGTTCTAAAATGTATTATAAAATTACATGTCACAGCAGCTGAAAGCCAATTTCCATTACAGCATTGCTTCACTGTGCTAAGTTGAGTCATCTCTATTTTGGTAACTGTTCTTTATCACCAAAGATAATTCATGTTATATTTTCAACCTCATGATGAAGGCAAGAGGATTACCCTAAAGTTTTGACCTACAAAATTGCACTTGTTAAAGCAGGTTCAGGAAATAGTGATAGATACTCTGGTGCTTACATTGAGGTTATGGTTAGGGATTTCAATAGACAAAATTTAAATAGTTTTACTAGCCAGTCTCTGTCCTTCCATTATGACCTGAATATAGTGTAGCTTCAATGTATGAGTCCCCGATTCCTTATTGACAATGATAAAATATTTAGTACTAAAATGACGGCACAAGAAGCCCTTTCTTCTACATGAAATTGCATGATAATATTGCAGGGTAAATAAGTATGACCAATTTCCATACCTCATTCTATAAAACTTCTATTCATAAGCATATTGTATAAAATTTTGGGAGACAAGAAAAAGCCACAGGTATTTTACTGCTCTTCCCTATTATCATTATTACTTAATTTAAAAAAGTGTCAAATTATGGTCAAAATGATTGATTTAGATTATTACTTTAGCTGCCATTTCAGGAGATTTCCATTTCCATCTCAAACTTCTATACCTATGTTGATAGTGTTTAGGTAGCTATTATTTCTAGTGCATGCAATTAAATATAGCATATCTAATTCTCAAAGAATGCAAAGTACCTCCTTCCAACTTCTCATACTTTAGCATTGAATTATACAACAAACTCAAAGAACCAGCCACTGCTCCGTGATTTCATAGGGAATACAGATACTCTTGAAGAAGAAGTACTGCAGCAAAGAACTGATTCATTCTTGACCTTATTGCCTATCCTTATAGTTAGAGAATATTTAGCACAGGTGGAGAAGAGGCAAAGCAGTCGAAAAGGCATATAAACAGGTATGTCAGCGAGGACTCTTCTTGTTTTTGAGAAACAGGACATGTTATTGTAAGGACACATCTTCACTGTACTCAACACTACCAGATCTCTAGTTCTCCCACTGTCCAAGATGTTATTATACATGAGAAAAAATATGATGGGAAAACATGCCAACACCTCTCTCCACTCTGTGAATGTTCTGCAATTTTTCCCACTCACATTTTTTACAAGTGTTATTTTTTTTAATTGACTCCTGACAAGTTTACTGCATGCATTTTCCAATTCCGCTGACTATTTTCATTGTACAAACTCCTCTTAGAACACTGCTATTTAAAAACCTCTAATTTGTTCTGATCTCCTAAGCACTGCCCACCTGTGATTTTATTGTAAAATTGCCTTGACAACTGAAGTGTTGGTATTTGGTTAGATGTTCTACCTCATCATTTTAGAAAACCTTAAACTTTACGTGAATTAGAGTAGGGTAGACTGAAAAAGGAAAAAGACAGGAAAGACTCCTTATAAAATGAGATCTATAGGAAGAAAATAGGAGGGAGAAGAGGTAGAAAATATAAATTGGATACACACAGCAAGAGATTAGATTGCTTTTTCCCAAGCTGAGCTCTGAAGTCAGTGCCCAGGTTAAGCTGACTTTAACATTGCCTAGCTCCTCCACTGTCCCCCAAAACATGGCATTATGAAAGAGTAAACAAAATTTAAAAAGTAGAAAATATTATTAATATATTTCAATCATTAGCAAGAGACATTTTGGTATTTCTGAAACTACTTCTTTTTGTAATCAGTGGAATCTTAAAACTAATTGATAACATTGTAATGGTACATGAAATCATAGTACATTCTACAAATGATGACATCTTAGAATCACTGAAATGCATTAATATCAACACTAGTAGTTAATAATAATCTTTCTATCAGGGAGGATTTTCAAAAACCTGTGCATATTAAACAGAGGACTGTAAAGTTCTCATTCCTCATTGCTACCTCTTAACTACAGTTTCTTCCCAGTTTATGTTAGAAAAATCAACCAGCAAAACACAACTTTTTTTTCCCCCTTTAATCAACTGTTTGAAATTATTTAAAACATAAATTTGGATAAAGAGTGGAGGAGATTAAATTGCATTTCACCTATGCCAGATGCCACTTTTACATTGTTTCAGCAGCCCCTGCAGTGTATTTATAGATGGCTCGTTTGCTCTCATGCATGCTGCTAGGTTTATATATGCTCTGCTTGGAAGTATTTTCAGATGTACTATAGCAGTAATCCACCCTGCAAATGAGGCTTGTATTCCTCAAGTATGCACTTTTGAATAAAAAAAAAAAAAGAAGAATGAAGAAATAGCAAGCTTTAAACGAAGAAGTGTGCAAACGTTAGAGGAAAATGCAGCAAAAGAGAATAGCTTTCGAGACCAAAAATTTCAGTGACTCTTATTCTCCAGAGTCATCTTAATGCTGCGTGAGCAGCAGGACTGGTGATTCCAGGTCCCTTTGGGGTGGCTATGAATATGAACCATGGTGAATTAGATGCCAAAAGTACAGCTTATTTTGGATTATTAAAACAGCTAATTCTGTGATAAAGGGTCATTTATATCACTTATTACAAGTTTATGTTTTTATCTAAATGAAATGACCCATATCTAAGAACCTCAGGGAATGTTTTGAATTTTAAATCATCCTAAATCGTAATCTTGCACTGAAAAGAGGAAAGAAAGGGATATAGGTATTAGAGTTTTCTTTTTTGAATCATATCTGTTGTCCACATTGGCTTAGATAGTTACAGTGAAACACTTGAAGGCTGTTTTAGATTTGCTAAGCATGAAAATAAAATTATTGGGTATAATTATAATTATATAATTATATAATTTGGATATACTTTTAAAATTATCAAAACCCTATTGATACATTTTTTAAGAATGTAAATTTTTAAAATTGGAAGTCTTCCTGACTTGCTTTAGTAAATTTTCTTTCCTATAACTTTGAAGAGACCTAGCTATGAACATTTGTAGGTATCTTTAGAGGTTTCCCCCATCCTCAGCACAAACCCATTTCACATCCATGTATTTATAAACTAAATTAATCCATAAAACAGTCACTCCTTCTAGATTTGGGATTAACTTATTTCATAAAGAGTCTATTCTTGATGATTAAAATATTTTTAGCTATGTATTTTTATAGTCTTTCATTTCTAGATGAAAAATATGAGAAGAGGTAATGTAGTCATTTAGATAAAACACAAACTGCCTGCCAGGGAATTTGGGTTTGTTCCAGTTTTCCTCTTAGGCAAATCTTTTATCTCCCATTGATAGAGGCCAGGGGTCTATAGAACACTAAACTAATGAAAAGAGGTTGTCTTTTTCTCTAATGTTATGACACAGAATTTAGATTTGAAATTATAGGATTGTAAAGGTGACGGAGACTTTGTAGTCATGTAATCCAACTTTTCAAGCAATGTCAGAATTCTGACTTAGAATTCTTTGAAGTTTTATTCAGCCCCTATGCAAATATGACCTGATATATGAAACTCATCATTTTTAAAGGTAACATATGTCACTGGAACTTCTAGTACCAGGTCATGCTAAAATCTGTACCTCTGTTTCTTTGTATTTGTCATTCCTCTTTATTCTAAATAAAATATAGTCTCAATAAAAATTGACAAAGTTCATCAACATTTTGAAGCAGTGGACATCTGACACTGTTCTAATGTACAGAGAGCCAAATGTCACATTCCAAATTTATTTCTGAGATCCTGAATTCCTTGTTTAAAATCTCATATGCAGATTGTAAATGAACACAGGATTACCTATATGTGATATGATCATGGAAACTTTTGAAATATTGTCATCATAATAGGCACCCAAACTGTTAATTTTATCTTTTAAGAAGTATCACTGATATATCTACACACCATACATATATATGCACATGCACATATACATATATATAAGAATATATTTGTGTTTGTGTGTGTATAAAAGGAGCTGTCATTTCAAAATCTGGTGCATAGAGTGAATATTGCAGGAATACAGAAAAGACATAGTCAGGATATACTTCCTGTAGAAAAAGCATGCAGGGTTTTAACTAGAAGGAAGGATCAGGAGTATTTTCCATCTGTCCGACATAACACTTTGTATTGAATTATTGATTTTTATTGGCCTCATGATATATCCACAGCCTCAATCTTTTTGACATATACTTAGTCAACCGTATCTCCAATTCTTTATTTAGTCACTTATTTTGTGAACACTATGCTTTATACTTGGCATGATTTACTACTAACTCTATGTTGTTGATTTTGACCCAATATTAAAACCTGTTAACATTATTTTGAATTGTTATTATATGTCATTCTTATTATGAAATATGTGATACTTTCTATTGACACACATGCATTTATATCTTCATTTAAGTTGTTGATTTAAACATGGTGAATATATGAGATCTCAGTCTGCATAGACACCAGAAAACAAATTCAGTTGTGAACCCCTAAGATATTTCTAGCTAGAGAAGTCAGCAAAAATTTTTTGGAAGGTGTAATCTTTTAATTGAAGATTGGAAGATGAGAAGGGAGGGAATGGGAGTATATTTCAAGTAATTGGAATGTATTCCTGGAGGTAGAAAGGTACTATGTAACAGTTAAATAGCAGCAGTGGTTGCTAATAGGGAACAGATGAAAATTGAAGCTGAAATAATCGCCATTCTTTCCTTGTTTCCTCTGATCAGAAAATCAATTTTAATTTTCTAACTCTCTGATTCCTCATACTTTCATAAAACTACCAATTGAAATTTAAGGCATATCTATAGCACATAAACAGGACTAGACACTTGTGTTTATATTCCTTGTAAAATGAGAGCATCTCCTTCCTAATTAGGAACAGAAGTCCCAGGTAGAAATTTCATTGACTTATGTGAAATCACAGACCCAAACCTGCAGATTGGTGGGTGGGCAGGAGTTGAGTTCTTATTATAAGGTGATATCCTATTATCAGGAGATGACACAGTCTGTTGTAAGTAGACTCACCTCCATAGTCTGTGTCTCAAAGATACTTGTACACGTAACATCCAAAAGTCCACATTGTACTGCAGTTAATGATGACCATTGAGATAAAAAATGAAAGTTGCTTGAAATATGATGAAGATGAAGACTGAATAGTTCCCTTGGATTTTATTCCCCAACCTTTTTCTGAGGTTTCCTAAATTTTTCTGCTTCATTTATTTATTGGTAATGTTTTCTAATACACAATATCAAAAAAAAATATTATTGCAATTCCATGGAAGTAATATTTTCTATCCTGGCTTTAACATTTGAAGCAAAAAAATCATAGGAATAAAATAAAAATGTTGACAAATTCAGAAATGTACTTATGAAAAAAAATTAGAAGAATTTGCCATGTTGAATCACACATATCAATATTTTTAAGTTTAGAAACTATGCTTGAAAAATGTTCTTATATTCCTCCCTGGATCAACTCTATTGTCCAGAAGTGATATCCACTCACTGAGATAAAAAGTGTCTTAGATGATCAGTAGAATGAAATCTATTTCATATCCATCTCCAAAGAGGTTGGACTACTCTGATGTGACCTCTTTTCAGACCATTTCTACAATTCCTGCTTTGTGATGAATCATACATCACAGACCAAAGGTCAAAGGATAGAGAACTTAAAATGTAAGTTACAATTTTACATTGAATTATAAATCATGCGGTCCAGCTATCAGTAACATAAATAGGTACCCATTTCACTTAAACATCTAAATAGCTGATCTTTCTTTTCTTTGTTCTCAAGTGTTATTGCTGTATTTGAATCTGACAACAGTTTGTATTAGTTAATTAATATCTTACTTCAAGTATCCTCATTAGAAGAGGCATCATAAAATATGAAAACTATTGAAATATCCTTTAAGCAATATACCATTTTAGAGTAATAGATCTATGAATTTTAGATAATACATCCATTAAATGAAAAGACTACTTTATTTACTACTTTTAAAATTAAGAATTTATATATAATGATAGTCATCTTACAGTTTTACAGTTTTTTGTTGTGGCTTTAAATGTTTCTTCCTCTTTGACATGTTTTATTTCTAGTAGCAAGATGGTACCAGAGATACATTTGAAATAATCCTTTCCTGCAGAGCTAAGTGACTACATCTATCTCCTGTTTCTTTCTTTGTGTGTGCAGAAAGTGAAAATGCTCATTCATAATAAGAAAATGTAAGTCTGGTAGGCACCAAGGTTTTAATATTTAATTTTCTACATTATAAAGCAGACTCTTCTCTGCCTTCCCATAAATGCAGAAATGGATAAGATTAATTAAACATTAAACCATTATTCTTTGTAAAAGAAAAGTCCATTGCTACTCATGTTTGATATACTTTCTTTCCAAGGTGATCTTTCTCAAATCTAACTCTCATCCCTTTTTAAATTCTTTAATACCACTAATAACAAGGAATATATTCTTTTATAGTCTTTCTTCTCTCTCTTTCCTTGTATTTTTGTGGAAGAATTCAATATGAATTGTGGACTGATTTGAGAATAAATAACTTATTTGACATTATCAGACCTCACACTTATTTTGTAGTAACACTGTCTGGCAGGATAGTAAAAACGAACTTTTATATCTTTTATCTACAAGGAAGAAAAACGTTATATAAATATATATGTTTAATTGTAGTGACAAGCAGATATTTGAGCATTTAACACCTAGGCATGTTGAAATATATGATTGTACCATTTTAACTAGTGAATTACTCTTAATAGATTCATGAGGTAAAAAACAGCCAAGACATATTGGATCCAAATGTAGAGTTGAAATAAGGCCAGAAATTTATAATAAAACATGCACACACAAAATCCCATACCCACATACACACAAACACATTTTCATACATATAATTTCTACCATGAATTGCTACCTTCCACCATGTATAAACATAACTCATAATTGCTTGCACTTTTTAAACCATGAGGCTAATTATTATGAACATAATTATAGCATTTGCCAGATTCTGTTCATCACAAAGAAATTTTCTTCCCTCTTTTTCCTTCTTTTGTTAGGTAAGGTTATTAGCTATTTTCATTGTCAGAAGATGATATACCTTCTGTAGTTTGCAATAATATTGAAGAGAGCCAGTTCATTCTTTCAACACAGAATATAAATATAACAGAAATACTGATCACTGTTATTCATTGTTATGTTACAATTGTTATGTTACAATTGTTATATAAATATAACAGAAATACTGATCACTGTTATTCATTGTTATGTTACATTGTTATGTTACAATTCTCAGACGATTGCCTTCTCTCCTGAGGTGGCATCAAGTGGAATCAAATACTAAAACCAAAACCAAATATGAGTTGAGTAGCCAAGTGATTAGCATTAGGCTGGAAAATATATCTGCCATTGGGAAGAGACCAAAGATTTGAGAAGCCAAATTAAAATTTTCCTTAACTGCTCTCTATCTGACCTTTATCAAAGTAGGTGATGATCAGTAAATCATTAAACACATGTACTAGTGAGAATTCTAATCTGTTACATCCTGTTATTGTATAGCTAGAACCCCATATTGAGACATAATTGTTGAAGTTCAAGATCTCCTTGACTAGAAGTCTAGCACTGGAAAGAGAGTTATCACCAGCTTTCGTCCATAGAAACCTGATGATGAACAGAGACTGTATATCCTCCTTTCCAAACAGAAACTGAAACAAAAGTTTACAACCAATAATATAAACTTGGAGTTCAATACTAGAGGAAGAAGATGGAATGGCAATAGCAAACCAGTCACTGAGTGATATAAATTAAATAAAATAAATAAACCTAAAGAAGACCTTTGTGGTACACAACTGCCATAACTTTGATTAACCCTGCTGTGTTTCAGCACCGGGTCATGCAACTCTTTTGACACCCTTTCTTTGAGATGTCAGTCACATTTCAATAACTTTCAGCTTGGGCTTGTAAGTCCTGTCTCTTCATTGACTTTGAATGAGGCAGGTTGCTTATGAATGCAGCTTGAAGTGTCACTCAGAGATACTTGCATTGTGTTATCTTTGATTGGCATGTCTGGGGGTTGTGGAAAAATTCCAGCATATCTGAATATGCTTCTCTAAACACTGAATATCTTTTCACACAAGTGTTTTCTCCAGGAGAATCAGTGCATACTCTTATGATGACAGTCAGTCATTGCAATGTTTCCTCTCACTATAGATGAGGTATATTCTAAAGGGAGAGGTTGGTAGGATTTGGGAACTCAATTTTCGTTTGCAATTCTGATCCCACAAGCCTTTGGGGCTACAATTTAACTAATGTATCACATTAACTGCCACATGCAGAGACTATCTAACAACCTAATTACTTTGATGAGAATACCTGTGTAATACCCTCCTACTTGGCAAAAACAAGTGGTGCTAAAAGAATCCCAAAGCATCTACTTCATCTGCAAAAAAATAATAATAAAAGCATCCATTCATTAACAAAATGCCAGACATATAAACAAGTGATTTACAAACTATCCTTATGGACAAAGAAGTGCTCTTGTCCTCATATTGATTCCCTTGAAACAGGTAATATGAACTGTTGGTATTACATATGAACTGTGGAATTACATAATAGAATATACCATTATACACACACACACATGCACACACATAATATATACTTATATATTTAAATATATATGGGCTTAGAGATATTTATGTCTATAATACCAAAATAAATTTTGAAATGCGTAAGGAAACTGACTCGAGATGATTAGAGTAAGGACAAATTCAAAATGTCCTTCCCCATAAGATGTTTATGTTGTGTTGTAGTGCAAAGAGGGACACAAACATATTCGTTAGATTGCTGCAGTGTATCATATTATTGTATTATCAGGGAAAGGGACACTACCAAGGTCTCCAAATGCTCATCATCCCCCAGGAAATGCCGTTTAGGCTGGACATGGTTACACAGGTTTCCACCACTGTGAAAGTGGAGCATTGCTCTGGAAGCTTTATAAGCCAAAATGGTATAAAGCGAAAAAGCAATGACCATTAATTAATTTATTTTTTTAAAGATTTACTTATTTATGCATACAAGCACTGGGGTACAAGCTAGAGGTGTGTGGGGGTGGGGGTGAGAGGATTCACCACAGAGAGCGGAGAGCAGAACAGGCAGATCAACTGAAGTACACTGCTGTACACTGCTGAGGGGAGCCGCGGGGCAAGGCAGGAGAGGTCTGCTACTCCATGTGGGTCCCCTCCCTGGCCGGCAGCAGGGATCAAACTCGTGCTGCAGTGGCTGTGGTTTGCTTCATAGTGTGTTGCTTAACCCACTGCGCCACCAGGGAGGCCCGACCATTAATTTAATTGGAAAATATTTTGTGCATTTCCAGACCCCTACAATACCCAACCAAATCATACCAAGCAATACATAAAATCTAAAATAAAACTAGTGCAGTACAAGTAAAAGTAAGAAGCATCCAGTAAAAGTAAGAAGCCTATAGAAATCAGGTCTTGCGGAAGTGAGGCCAAGTCTCCCGCTGTCTGGGCAACACGGCTTCTCTGCGGCTGCTGCAAAACAGGCCCAGTGCGGCCTTTGCTTTTCGACAATGTCGTAAAATGAAATTCCGGATTTCTCACAGTTAGTACAAGCAGGCGCTAATGTAGGTCTTAGTGAAATTTGAAGCGGTGTAGCTTGAACTTTTGAAAATCCGAAAGTACCTGTGCCAACGGGAAAAAATGTCACGGGAACAGGTTCCCAACCCCAATGTGTTGCAAGTCAGGGAATAGAAATCTGGATTTTGCGTACAGGGAGAATTTCCATTTGACAAATGGCCTGGAAGGGAAAGCCTTCAAAGAGCACATCAGCCTGCTCTTCCATTATGCTCACTGGGTCTGTTCAAGCTTCTTAAGAAATTACTCAAAGAACAAAGTAAATTCATCTCCAAGGCCATCCAGATTCCCTGCCTGATTCCGAGAGCAAATTCAATGGATTTACTATCACTCTGGTAAGAAATATCTTTTACAAAACCAGTACCTATGGGTCTATCCTGAAACTATTGTCATTTATTGTTGCTCATTTAAACTCTGTGCTCCACTACTCATGGAAAAACTCAATTGATTTAAGGAGATAAAAATCTCCATAACCACAGAAATGTCCTGGGTTAAAATAGCTTGAGGATATATGGGAAACACCAAAGTCCCTTTTCAACTGTGTTAAATTTTGCCTAGAGTCAGCCCTATTCCTCCTTAGAAAAAGGAAAAATGTTGGCTATTTTCTGTTGTTGTTGTTTGTATCCATGATCCCCTCCCTGCTATCAGGGGACAGAAACATTAATTCCTCATTTAAGGATTAGTTAAAAATGTGTTAAACAGAACTTTGTGATTACACTTGGCATCTTCACACCATATTTAATCTTATTTCCAAATTTAAACAACTGAATTAATTGCATTCGTAAACTGATATCTTAGCTGCACTAATCTGGTGAGTACTTTTTGAAAGGAGGTGAACTTTCACTCTCTTTATTAGTATTCTAGCATTTACTAGTGAACAATTGTTATTGGTTGATCAAAATAGCTTCAGTGTAGTAATTAACTATAATGTAGCAGCTAAAACGCCAGACTCTGGAACCATAGGGTCTAAGTTGAATCCTGACCACATTTTTATTAAATATCTTTTATGACTTAATTCTTGTGAGCTCTTTGCATCTCAGTTTTCTCATCTGGAGAGGTGGATACTAATACTAAATTAGGAATGTTATCTGATTTAATTCAGCTAGCACACTTCAAGCAGTGTCTGGCACATAATAAGTGGTCAATAAATGTTAGTACTATTTGATATTAACTGTTAGTGTAGAATTTGTAGATTATTTTGAATGATGTCAATAAAGGAGTGAATGCTAATTTTGAATAATACTAAGTTAATATTTTCTAGAAATGATTTTAATATAACTGTTCACTTTAAAAATACCTATTATATTATGTAAATCTTTCATTTATTATGGTTCTCAAAATTCTCAACTATGTATATATAAGTGATGTTTTTGGAGTCAGTGGGTTTAGAGTGCAGGGTTCTTGGGTTCACTCTGGGAAAGGTTTCACTGGGAAAGGTTTCACCAAACCTCCCTGTTCAGCAGCCTGTGGCTAGTTCCCCAGTGAGTTTCTCTAGGAGGCAGAAACGTTGGTTATTTTAAAAGAGCAGGTTTATTAGGGAAAGGGACTCTTGCATGTACACAACTAGGCAGTAAGAGCTGCCCTGAAAGAGACAGGTTTGCTGAGAGAGGCCTGCATGGCTGCAGGCAGTGACCTTGAGGGTAACTGTCTGCACTGAGGGAGGTCAGTGAAGGGAAGCGCCAGCCTGGTAGAGGTCACAGGCAGGAAGGAAGCTACTGCCCTGCTGGGGAGAGAGCTGGTGAGGAGAAGCATCTGCATAGTTGTTACAGGGCAGGGAGAGGAGCACCCTAGAACTTTTAAGCTTGCTTTTTTTTGAGTGGGTTTTGCCATTTGCTGCATTAAGATAAATACATAAAATCTTTAATGGAGAGGAACTTTAATATAACTAGGGTACAATAAAGAAAGAATAAAGAATATAGTTACTAAGTTAAGCATTTAAAGTTACCCATCTCCTTGAGGGTAAAAGTTTAGCTAAATAGGATTGGCTTAAAGCAAGACCTAAAAACTTGCTACACATTTAAAGGATTTTTTAGTAGAGACCATAGAAAAGGGTTAGAAAGAGTTAGACAAATTTGGAGGAGAAGAGCAAAATTAAAATTAAGATGAAAGCTGTCATTGTTAACTTTCTTAAGGGTTTCTCACCCACATCTGTTTTAACTAGTTTAAGACCAAAAAGCAAGCGCAGTTTTTTTACATGTCCCTCTGCTCTACGTGCCTCCTCCAGGTCTCTTTGCTGTTTTCCATCTTTCTTTTTTCTTTTTCTCTTCTTTGCAGAATTTTTTTTTTCCTGTTTAGCTTCACCCACTTAGGGCAGAACCAGGATTTTGGAACTTTCCCTTTTCCTGGGACCACCCTGTTACATAGTCACACATGGGCAGAAGGATGGCTGCCCGAGCCAGTGCAGAGACTGCACTGATACAGTCTTCTTTTTGGGAGGGGCTCACTCCTTCATGAAGTGGCTTGCTTGTTGACTTTTACCAACTATGTAGAATTTTTACAAGGGGCTCCAGAGATTCTGGAGAGAGATCTCACTCTTCTATCTTTACTTTTGGTCTGATAGTCATGACTATGGCAGTCACTGGTGGTGCCTAAGGGTCTTTGTTTAGTTGGGTTAATGGCTGTTAATCCCTTCTATCCCCATCTCCTTGTGAGAGCCAGGTGTCTGGTCTTAAGGCACCTCCTTTCTCATTTTTTTCTAGTCTTTTGTCCTCCATCATAAGCAGATGAAGGAAAAATGTAGAGGTGGTATTTTGAAACTCAACTTAAAATATTAAGAAAGGTGCAGCAATAGGTTGGGATAAATAGCATGTTAAGTAGTATTTATATTATTATTATTTTCATTTTGAAGAGTTTTATTATAGGAATTTAATACTCAGGACACTTCAGAGCAGCTTACACTTTTAAACAGATTTGTAACTTGGGTGTTTTTCTCATGCTAGCTTTCAGGCAAAAAGTACTAAGTGAATGTTTAAGATATATTAATTTGATTAAACAGTTTATCCTAAATAACCCGAGATATCAACCCGTGGATGGCTTCTATGGTAGTTTTACTGTTGTTTTGTATAGCTTTGGCAATTTTTTCTTTTGATTTTCAGTCATGTGTTTCTAAACCCAACGTGAAACTTCCTCGCTACACTTGGGCTTAGAAAAAAGTTAGATTTCTCTAACTTTTCAGACAAATCAAAGACCTGACTTGTGGTATAGTCTGTGTTAGTAACCAAGCTAGAGGAACTCAGTGTATTCACCCAATATGTATTCCATAAACATTCAAGTAATTTGTGATCTAAGAAAGATTTGAAATGTGTTACTTCTAAGGCATAGTATTGTTTGTAGTGTACACCAGTCTTCTATTTTATTAGTGGCATAGTCTGGTACTCAGATTATGTTAGGTCCACAAGTATTTTATAAATTTTGGTAGTTGAATATTTCTGTAAAATGGATATGAGAGGGGCCTCCCTGGTGGCACATGGGGTTAAGCACCATACTATGAAACATCCACAGCCACTGCAGTACAAGTTCATTTCCCAGTCAGGGATCTCTGGCCTGTACCCCCTTTCTTGTATGCATAAATAAATAAATCTTTAAAAAAAAAAGGGACACAAGAGAGATTCTTTCTCTCTTCCCATATTTTTGGTCCCTCCTGCACCTGGTCTGGCCTGCACCTGGCATGGGAAAATTGTAGCACTTTGATTTTAAACCATGCCCTCCACACTATGCCTGGAGAAGTTGTCAGTAAGAAATAAGTATGAAGGATATAGAATGACACGTAACTATTCCCTAACAAAGTTGTATTATTTTCTCCTCAGCAACACCAGGGTACATATTCTGTGTTTAGGCTGCTGAGTCACAAAGGAGCTACAGATTATAACACCCTAGGTCTACATCCATGTCTGTATGAGGCCCATGGGCACTAAGGGAACACTGATCTAGGAGCTAGGAAGGTACAAGAGATGACCATTTTATGAGTGTCTGCCCCCTGTTAGTCACAGACATTTCACATCTGTTATTTCACTAAAAATTCATATATCTCTGAGCATTTCCTATTTTGCTGATAAGGACCTAAGGCTCAAACATGTGCCCAAAATCAGACTTTTATGAATTGCAGAATAAGGATCCACACTGACTTCCATGGCCAGGGTCCTTCCATTTCTACACAATGTGATTTCTAGTTCCAAGCTTGTTATTGTTGACATAAACATGCCACTCTTCTAATGTGTTCATTTAGGGAGCTGTATGAGGGCCCATCTGGATCTTGGAAATACATAAATTAGTAAAAGCCAATGAGGTGAAACTAAATACATTCATGTCATAGAATTACATCACCTAGAAGAGACACAGAAATCTCTTTTTTAGCACTGATCAAATGATTCTAATCCTACAGAGATATGGCTTCCTGAACAATATACTTCTCTGCCAGGTCAGCTGAAACTTAGTCCACATAGAATCGCCATAGAGGACAAATAATGTAACATTAAAGAGAATCCAAACTCTGTCATCTTTTCCCATTCTTTGTAATTCATTGCATACTTCACAGGTGGTCTCATTTTGTTTCTTCCTCATCTTCCTTCCCCTTTGAAAGTTAATCAAAACAAGAAATTATTACTGAGTATTATTAGGGTGATGCTCACCAAGAATAATATTATAGGTAGGGTAAGTGTGCTACAATAATATATTTTAGGTTATTAATTATAATCAAAAATGTTGCTTGAATAATGCTTTGAATTTGTCATAAATTAATACTGTGAAGTCAGCATTACGTTGATGTTTTAGAGCTAAGAATGGATTAAGAAGTCCCATAGGATGTTCCACCTTATTAAGGAATTCATTTTTAACATCCTTTTCTACTTCACAAGATTGAAAAATGCTTGAAGAAAAAGCAGGTTGTTTATACAATTTCATTTTTCATGACACTATAACATTTCTTTACACATGTTGCATATTCAGTAAATTTATATTAAAGTCTTCAAATGGCTATAGGTGCTTAATACATCTGAGCCACTGTCATCCATCATTTACCAAGCTGCGTTTTAAAGTTTTCATTTTTATATTTACTTGTTAAGGATAACAAAGACCTGAGAGTATTTAAAACTCAGTTTGATCTCTTATCTCCAGTGGATAAAAGCATGGCACACTGCATATGCCATTGCTTAGACAATATTTAGCACTTATGTAATATATATATTTTACTCTTGGTGATCTTGGATCCTTTATTATTTAGTATTTAAGAACAGAGAAAATTAATCATAATTCAGAATAATTGTGTAAATTATAATGAAAGTGGAGACAGTCAGTCATGGCTGAACCTCATCACAAGGATTTTTAATTTTTCACTTAACTCTTACAGATGAAGCATTTTTTGTGTATTAAAATAAATTTTGATTAGATCATTTAACAGAGTGTATAAATAATGAACCTGAAATAATTTTGAGCTGTAGTATACATATATTCTATGTTTTCATAATCTGTTGTGTCTAAGTGTTTCTGAAGAAAATGTACAGAATTCAACTAATATACATGGCTACTTTTACGTCATTTTTGGGAAACTTAATTTCTTTTTATGCTCATGCTCTAATTAGTTACATTTTCTTTTAAAAAATATTTAAATGGCAGATGTTAACTTTAACTGTAGGTAAAACCCTCTCCCCATTGTACTTTAATAATTTTGTAAAGTTACTTTAGATAGACACTTTTTGAGTAAAAGAAAATTAAAGTAGGGTTTAAACTAGTGCATAAAATGGAACAAATAGAAATATATACAATAAAAGCATTTTTTTCCAATCAAGTGTATGTTTTAAAACGATGGTAAACATCCCTCTTTGTCTTAAATATGTGGATAGAGGTGCCATGTTAGATTTAACAACCTCTTCTTGATTGGCTTTAACTGGGGACAGGGTAGGAGATTAAAGGAAGGATTTCTGGGGCTGTTACATATTACAACATGTCTTATATGAAATATACTGCCTTATATATCCATTGAAAACAGTGAAACATGATAATTTTTTTTTTTATTTATTTGCTCTCTGCTTGTGGAATTTACCTTTTGTGAATCAGGTAAAAATATTAAGATGTTTGTATAAATATATATGTTTATCCCACTGCTGCACTCAAGGTTATATGAGGGTCTAACTTGTTTTTTAATGGGATCTTCTGAATCTTACAGAGATAGGTAGAAGTCAGTAGTTATTAAATAGGTTATTACATAGATAGATTTTAACACTGGTATGCTACTTTCTGTGGAATAGTACTTCTAGGCCTTTTTGCTTTGCAGTAGTTCAAGTAATGGCTTCAAAATAAGGTATTTTTCAGCTACTTAAAATTACATACTGAGTCTAATTTATGAAAGCTGTAATTTGGGTGTAATAATAGATGAGAAGGTAAATTGAAAACTTTAAAGTTTTTTACACCATATTATCTGAAAGGTGAGTAGATTTTGTCCTCTGAGTTTGAAGGGCGGCAACAAGTCAATTTTAAATTAATAGTATTAATACTTGCATGAAGGAATAAATGAATGAGAAAACTTAACACAAACTTAGGGAGTTTGCATACTAATTTTGCTTTGTCCTGTTAAGCTCTATTATTTTCTTTTTTTAAAGTTTTTTTTTACTTATTTATGCATACAAGAACTGGGGTGTAGACCAGAGGTGTAGGATATGAGCAGATTGACCAGAGATAGAGTGGGGAGCAGAACTGACAGATCTATTGAAATACACTGCTGAGGGGAGTAATGGGTGAGACAGTAGAGGCCTGCTGTGCCATGTGGGCTAGCTCCCAGGCTGAGGAATTAATGTGTACTGCAGTGGCTGGTGATAGCTTGATGGACTGACACTTTAACCCCTGCACTACCAGGGAGGCCCCTAAGCTCTACTATTTTCAGTGTTTGTGACAGTAGCAAATATATTGACAGAATTGTTTCTGAAGAGGACTAAAAATCTATGACTAAAATTATCTGCATGTTAGAAACAATATTATTTGCATGATTGCCCTGGAAGTCTTTCTGACATGGTGATATTAAGTCCTGCTGAATAGATGCTTGCTTCCTAATTATTTGTCTCCTATAGAGGCTTATTTTCTTACCTGCAATAGCAATAACATATTTTTCATTTTTTTATTGTTAGGAATGAACTACAAATACAATATGTTAAGGAGGTGAAGGCATTAAAGAGTTTTTTTTTTAAAAGATTTGTTTATACAATAACTGGGGTACAGGCAGAGGTATGGGGGGTAAGGGGGTTCACCAGAGACAGAGTGGGGAACAGAACAGGCAGACTGACTAAATATGCTGCTGAGGGGAACATCAGGCAAGACAGGAGAAGTCTGCTGCACCGTGTAGGTCACCTCTCTGTGATCAAACTTGTGCTGCTGTTGTAGTGGATAGCTTGATACTGCTGAGACTTTACCCCTTGTGCCACCAGGGCGGCCCCCATTAAAGATATAGTGATCATTTTTGTAGGCATCTGTGCCATGTAGGAAAAAATATTTGTTGCTGACATTATGTATACATACATAAATATCATGTTAATTTATTGCAATTGTAATTGTCATATCCATAACTAAACTATTAAAGAATCAGACAGATCAAGAGAAAAACCAATCAGAATTCTAGAACAAATAAGACATAGAGAGAGACCTCATCAACAAATTCAAGTTGGCAATCTTAAAAATATAAAAGTTCTTTAAGACAATGCACTGATACTTAAAGCATATTCACCGTCTTTTAACTATGCAGTTAGAAAGAGAACGAAACAAACTATCTAGAGCTAGATGATGAAATTGAGACCCAAGGTAATTACATGAGTTCTCTAAGATCACAAATATTTATTTAATGGTGGAACCCAGGAAATGTCAAGTCTCTTGCACTCTGAAATCCAGATCACTTTCCACTTCATAACAAAAGATTTTTTCTTACAAAAAACAGCATATTCATATGATCTTGCATCAAGAAGATTTTATTCATAGCTATTATGCAAGTATTTTTATTGTACTAGAAATTCTGAAAGGGGTATATGGTTAAGTGACATTCTCTTGAGATTGCTGATGATATGTAAAAAAGATTAGAGAGCTTGATACAAAGTAATGTGGAAAAGGGCAGAGAAAAATAATTATTCTGTATGAGGGAAAAAAAAAAGTAAGACATTGCAACAAAGACATTAAAAGTTAACATTGCTGCAGGCAGCAATATGTTGTGATTCTCTAGCAGAACACAGGGAAGATTTCCCCAATCCCAGTATAGTAACTCCTGGGGCTTGCAGGTTGAACACATTTTAAAATGATAACTCATGTTCATTGTCTGCTTGTGAGACAAATGCTTGAAACTTCTAGGAGAAGAGAGAATAGGAATCTGTGTGTTCCATACTGCACACACTTAAAGCAAATATATATGATACTTGCAAATGTTACAATATACATTAAATATTGTTTCTTTAATAATTACCATATTTTTAAAACAAACGTTTATGTAAAGAAAGAAATTCCCTATGAGAGATGAAGATTACCATGGCTTTGTGTATGTGCATGTATATATGTATATATACACACACATATACACATACATATACATGTATTTCTGTTCCACCATTCACTCTCACTCAACGATATTTCAGGGTCTAACTTTGTCTTTCATGGAATCTTCTGAATCTTACAGAGAATAATGTAGAAGTTTATAATTATTAAATGGATTATTAAGTAGACAGACTAACAATGGAATGCTACTTCTCTATGGAATAGTGCTTCTAGGCCTATTTGCTTTGTAGTATAGTCCAAGTAATTGCTTCAAAAGAAGATAATTTTATGCTACTTAAAAATACATATTCCAATTTACGAAAGCTGTATTTATATGAGAAGGTAACTTGAAAACTGTAAAGTTACATGACTGGAAAAATGATCAGTTTATTTCAGTAAACTTTTAAGAAGGGCTGAATATCTAATAACAAAGGTTCAAGCTAATGTGATTTTGTCATATTAGACCAATTATTCCTATGGCTATATACTGATAACAATATATTTGAACTATGGTTAAAGTACACTGGAAGTTGTAAGGGGAGATCAGTTGAGTTTGTTGTGCTGGAATGCAATTGGAGTCAAACTTCAAATTGAATTTTTAAGACTGAGTGGTAAGGATTAAAGGCACAAAAAGGACAAGCAAAAGATGTGTTGTGTAGGGAAAACCAAATCATAGGGTGACAGAAAAAGAAGTTTAACATTCATCCCTAACTCCTAATTCCAGGTGTTAGTCATTCGGTGTAGTGATTGTAACTCGTGCTACCTTAATCCACAGAGGTGACCTTTGTACAAAGAAAATTCTCTGTTGTAAATCCATTATGTAATTGGATGCAGATTCATAAAAAGAACGGCAGTATAATTATAAATGTCTTTTCTGCATGAGCCATTAGCCTTCTTTAGGGGATTTATGCACCTTTATAATCTATTAATGTATGGCCAAAATATGCAGTAGATATTAGAAGACCTGCCTATAATTCACACACTGCATACATATATAGGCTTGGGGAAAAATAGAAAATCTTCCTAGAAAATTCCTCATTTAAAAAAATATATTTCTGTTCTTAGGGATACAGGTTATTAAAGAAGTGGCATATGAAATTATAGATTGAAATGAGATGAATACATAATCATTATCATTTTATCTGTATATTTACATATTTTATGTAAAAAAATGTAAACAGGCAATGAAGATCTGGCAATGAAAACATAAGGCACTAAAGTGCTTAAACAACAGTGATCTCAGCCTTGCCTATTCTTGACTACTTGGCCCAGTATCTTCCTAAAATTTTGCACTTTTCTTTGAGATCTTGAAGGTGTTTGACTAACACACTACTTAGTACCCTATTCTAATTGCTTAAGAGACAATACAATGTTTAAGCATTTCTAAAACATGTAGATTTTCATATCTCATTGAATTGAACCATCAGTGCCTTGGTCTAAGTTCTACTCTTTAGTGATGAGGAAAGGCACCACACTTCCAGATTGTACAATTTGTCTTGTCTACTCATTCCATATATCTTTTCTGTGCTAGCTTGTTGCTTAGTATCATATTTGGCAATTTTCTATCTTATATTACACAGTATATACCAAGAGTCTGTTTGAAAGATCTTTTTAATAATCTTATTTAATTTTTAAAAAGAAGATTGATAGGAAATAAGTAAGATTTTTCTCCTACAGTGGTAGTGCTCAGGAGGAGAACGGTAATGTCTTGACTCTAACTATAATAAACTCTCATATGTGATTGTTTATAGAAAATGTAAGTGTAAAACATGTATTTCTTCCTGGGAAAGGTCCAAGAGAGCCAATCACAGTTGATTAAATGTTGATAACAACATTAGCAATAATTTTGTAACACATGAACAAAATCAGCAAACAAATCCCAAATGGAAAAATTAAAAAACAAAACAAAAAACTGCTAATCCTCATGAGACTTTAGATCCATAACAGATTTAGGATAGAAGCCTTTCATTTTTCTATCCTCTACAACATTGCTAAAAGGACAGCCTGTTTCTTACTTGATATATTCTAAACGTGATCTGAGCCATTTGTGCTTTAATTCACTGTTATAAACCACCTGCTACTACAATGAAGATGTTTTAAATCCCAGGCACAACTAAATTAATAATCATATGATGCATGCCAGGTCATATAGCTTTTTTCTGACCAAATAAACTAATTTAAATAAGTTGCTTGTTCTACATTTGGATGCTGACCCTAGTAAATTGTGATGGCATTCAGAAAATTACTTGTTAGGAAAAGGTATTTAGGATAAATAGGTTGTAGTGTAGAGGTACTGCCATGCCATCCATATAAATATTTAGGAGCTTGATTAAATTTTGATCCTGAGTTTAGGCCAATCTTCAGTTGAACAATATTCAGTTGAATACTGTGACTTCTGGATTTTCAAAAAGCTGTGACTACTTGGAAAGTTAATTTAAAGGCATATGTATGTATATGTTTCACCTTGCTGGGCTTGCATGAATATATGTCTGTAATAGATCTTCACAGACAAGGAAGAAGTGCTGGGAGTTCACTTTAAGAAGCACAGATAAACAAACAAAATCCATTGTGCCATATGGCAATTATGCCATAAGATTGAATTTATTACCGAATAAAACTGTTGGCTTATGCATTTCACAGTTTTTACTATAAATATCTAGTGTTTTTTAGAGGTTTTCTGTAGGGTTATTTGCCCAGGCTTTAAAAAAGAAACAATGTGTCCTTGTTGTAGGAAGTGTTAGAAAATGAAATCCAACTGGAACAGTGAATAACATTATAAACTAGTTCCTTTCCAGTCCTGTTATAAGAGCCAAGAGCTATGAAGACATTTAACCTAATGAATATAATACTCTACCTATTTGATAATGGATAGGTATACTCTTGTACTTGTATCCACAGCAAAATTTTCTGCAGCATATAATCTTTTGTTGCTAAAGAGGAAGTAGATATTTTCTTACCTTAAAGTTATTTAACATTACCCATATGAACTCATAACTGCCAATTAGACTGCTAATTTTTATTGAGTTCAGAGAAAGTATTGAACATTTAAGGTCATTTTTCATTTATGGAGTCCTGTTATACTTAAAATATTCTAACCCTGATCATCCAGTCAATTTACCTATATTCCTCATTGAAATTATGCTAGCATGTCCTTTTCTTGGGGAGTCACTGTATAGTTCTTGCATTTTATGTGGGTTACCTTCAATTCTCAAATAAGTTATATTTGAGATCTGACATTTTTATGGCTTAAAATCCTTTTTAATTCACACCCTTAATTAGGTCACATTAAGGAAAGTGCTTTTTAAAAAAAATCAAATGTACCCATTCATCTGTGAAAGTGGACATTTATATTATTACTTCAGATAAGATTGCTCTCTGTGGCTCAGAGGCTCTGATGCATTTAACAAGTGCAATTTCATAGCATGCATACATAGACAACATTATAAATAGCATTCAGTATAACTTTTTTCAGACTGCACATTTATATTTTATTCTTTCTCCTCACACTTATTTCCATGTTTCTCATTTTCCATTAAAGCACTTTCAAAATAAACTTCAAATGTGATGCTCAGTGATACTTAGGTTTAGAATCCATCACAGCCCCCTCCCCCAGGAACAAAGCTGATGTGAACCTCCCTTACTTCTACTTGGATATGCAGTTTGACTTTCTCAATGAAGTTGGCAGTGGTCCCTAAGGCTGAAAGGGAATCCTTCAAGGAGGACAATAGTGCTTTTCTTTGGCAGTAGGAAAAGATGCAAGAAAACACAACTAATTCCCTACTCTCGCCTTCAATGGCTCAATTCAGCTGGGCCCGTTCACCAGCATTTTCAGTGACTGGCATTGCAAGAAATACAGAAAAATGGATCTATGGTTTTGTTCATCAACTGAGACAACTCACTTATCTATAACTGTCAAATTTACCACCAATTAGTGTCACTACTTTACAAATTTGTGAAGTTATTTTTTTTCTAATTTTTAAAAGATTGGTTCTATTAGAACATAGCTTTAAAAGTGTATCTTTCCCATTATGTAAATTTCATCATTTTAAAAATGTAAAGCAATATAATACAAACTTGTGTATCATATTTGGCCTGGCTCATGTGAAAATGAAAATTCCTTGAGAGACAACATTAATAATGGTTTGGCATAATAGGTTTGCTAGAATGGGTTGGATGCCCTGATTGCATTTCTGAGGTGCATTTGTTGTTGCTTTAAGGAAAATATGTATATTGGGTTCAATAGAGCATAGAATTTTAAATTAACCACTTGTTTTCCTCACCTTGAACATAATGATTTTAATAGCATCTTCTTGTATATTTAAAGTGGATGGCACAAAGAAGTACTATCTTCGCTATTATCAATATTGCTAGCCTTATTTCAATCAGTTCAGCATAGAGAGAGAAAATATGAGTGACTGTTCATCCATCTGTTTTGTAGATAGCTAGACTAAGTCTCACTCCTGAAAGATTTTTTATTTTAATCAAGTTGAATTCAACATTAATTTACCCTATTCAGGTCCTAAGAATCATTAGCAATTTATTTTTCAACTGGCCTTCCTAATTTTTTCTCCTTTATTTTTTCCCTCTGGTTAAACTTTTGAAGCAACTGAGAAAAATCACAAGGTAATTATTTGAAGTTATATCAAACTTTACTAAGAGTTCCTGCTGACATAAATAGAAATTATTTAAATGGAGAGGTGTAACTAAAAGCAATTGATAAGAATGAAAAGAATACAGTGTCTTCATCTAATATATATCTTGGTATTTTATGGCTATATTTTCAGCCTACTCTGGTTGATATTGTAATCTCAGTTAAAATATGTAAGTTTTGGGATTTTTATTTAGGTTTAGGGAATGTTCACCTTACAAAAAGCAAGATAGTCATTGAGCATCATGCATTTAAAAAAAGGGGTGAAGAAAAGAATTTATGTGATTTAATATATTGCATCACTTTTCTCAAGAGGCCAGCAATCTAAAGCATGTTGGATTAAAGGGGAAAGAAAATCAACATGCATTAGTCAAAAATAAAGAAAAAAGAATATGTAACTGAAAAAAAATGATAACTCAGATACCTCTACTGATATCATAACTATTCCTAGCAGTTGCTAATATTTAGCTCTAAATTTTTACATCTAACTGCATGTATTTTCTCCTTTATTTATTTCAAAATCACATGAGATACAACATGGTAGTGTTTCCAACTTGCTGAAAGAAAATGCATATTGATTAAAATATGTAAGGAATGTATTCTGCAGCCCCTTTCACTGTTGCTGAAATGGAGAAAATGTAAGTGATTTGGTCAAAATCACATAACTGGCAGCATGTAGATTCTAACTCAGGCAGTCTGACTAGTGCCTGAGATCCTGAAGACTTGCTATTCTGCCACTCCTTATTCAAATGATAAAAGATGAAATTTAAAGCAGGATATAATTATTAAAATAGAAACATGTAAATATTTCATTTAACACAATAATTAATGAGGGGGCCAGGAGTTTATTACAATGGTCCAAAAGAATACCCAAAATTCAATACATTATATAGAAGAGAATGATCAGTTATATTCCATCAGACACAAATTGTAGTTTCATGGATGGGAATTTATTTGCATGATTATCTGCATTAATTACACATTAATCACCCAAAGTGTCCCATTGCTGAGATGACTTACTTTATTCTTATGGGTTACCCTGATACAAGAAAAAGATAACAAGGCAGTAGCAGCAGCAGCAGAAGGCTTTGCATTGAACGGAGTCTAAGATGTCAGGCATGAGCTCTTTTATTCTTCCACTTTTGGGGAGTTGCACAGGAACTGGACTGTCTCTTAAGATCTGAACCACTATTAGCGATGTTGTCCTGATGAGATGTTGGGGTTCATTAAGTGGGATCCTTGTATTACCTCTGACAGAGTCCCCCTTTCTGTGGGACAATTGAGTTTATCAAGGAGAGGAAGACATTTGGTTATATCCCCAAAAGGGCAGGCTTATTAAGAAAAAAGGAAAGGAGAAGATACTTATACAGACGAGCTGGCAGAAGAAGCTGCCCTTTGACAGAGCAGAAATTGATCTGATATAGTGGTTCTATTTCAGTGGAGAAGTTCATTTCTTTGTAAAATTGTTATCTATTGCTAAATTAATCATTTGTAGGGTATGATTAATTTTTAAAGACCGGTGATTCTCTGTAATGACCCTTAATCTCCATATCCCCACCTCTTCTCCTCACCTACAGATATTTTAGATACCCGTCCCCACTTCAGGATTTCCTGTGCCTAAGGATTTTTCATTTCTATATCTGGTTTAAGTACTATGTTAATCATTTCTTCAGTCACCTTTATATCTGACCTTATGAAGCATCCATCCTGAATTTTCTACTCTAAGCCTCAATTAACTAGGGTCTATGCAAAGCACCTCAGGAAGAAAAGTCTGCTCCTAATGTTCTGTTCACACAGGCACATCCCAGCTATCAGATAGACCAGTGTTAACCTTTGCAAGCCTGTCCATATCTTTGTCAAAAGTAGATAGAGATCCTAAGTCCAATTGTGACTGCTTACCAATACTAACAGTTTGAGACCGCCTACTTCAAAACAACATATGCACTCATGGTTACAGAATACTACTATTTTTAATTTATAGGTTCTATAGCACTGGATCAGTTCAACCATACAGAGTTGAAAAAAGAAATGTAAAAAAGACAAAGATAATGAAGTAAAGTTAACACAAGTGACTGAGAGTTAGGCACTAGCCAAATTTCAAAGCTTTTCACATTTTTCATATAAAATGTATTCAAAATTAAGACAGTTTGTTATTGGGAGAAAGTCAGGGTGAGGCTAGAAGCATGGGGTGAAAGAATTCACCAGTGACAGAGAGGAGAACAGAACAGGTGGATTTATTATAATTAAACTACTTAGTCTAGGCCCTAAGAAGTATTTGAGGCTCTCTTTTATACTCTTTTTGGGGCTTTCTAATTTGGGGTGCCAGTTTACTCCAGTTATCTGCTGGATGTCTGATCTAGGTGCTGGTCTTTGACACAGAAACATTCTGCTTTTGCATTTCTGAAGCTGGTCAGGTTTTTCTGGTTAGTTTTATGGCCTTGTCTTAAAGGCAGCCTTATCAATTCCACTGTCTATTCCAGCCTCCCGAACCTGCCTGCTGGGCCAGGAGTGGGGGCTTAGTTTTTAACCTTATTTAGTTGTACCCTGAAACCCAAGTCAGTGCAATACCAATATAACCAGATAAACCAGTCAATAATATATATAACCAGTCAATATATATATAATAATATATATAAGCAGTCAATAATCCAGGCAATCTCTTGTGTTTCTTTCTAGAACCAAAATTTCTTGTGTTTTTTCTTCTCTGTGTTTTTCTTCTCTCGCACATCCCTGTCCTTCCATTGAAACTATGTTTTTCAAAATTATATTCCATTAGAAGGGACTGTTAACATAATTATGAATTTAATTTAAAGTACTTTACTATTAAATATAGTTAAAAATTTACATGTAGCTATACTTTGTCTCATGGATTAAATACATGATGCATTTCTGCATATGTGGTTTAAAACTGTTTCTCTGCTTTTCTTTATTCCTTATTAGTTTCATTTCAGATTATTTAAAAGTCTATGAGAGCAGATTCAATTATATATCCTGGCAAATGCCTCACTGAAATTAATTTTTTTTTAGTCATGCTTTCTGAGATCTAGCCCCCCCAGGAAGCTAAAATTGGTTGTGGGAGGGGAGGAGTCTTAATATTTGTTTTTATAAAGGACAGATACACATATATATTTCATATGTACAGTTTATCTGTGTTGATTATATTTCATTCTTTGAAAGCCTACTTAGAGGAGAAATGAATAAGAAAAGACAAAACTCTACTGTATATCATTGAATACCAAATTACAATATAATTAACAGATGATGTTGATCAATTGTTTTAACTTTGAACTTAAGTTTATGTTTCTTATGTTCTCTGTTTTGAGTCAAAAAAGAAAATAAATAAAACTTGAGTTACACTGCATAGACCATTACACTCTGTGATGTACCAGGTTCCAAGTTGAGCACTTTAAGTTTTAATTGACTCTGTCCAGCAAAATATATAATTTTTATTTCCAACCAGAGTGATTGCACACTTCAGTGTGACCCAGGTGTTTGATGGCAAAGCTATACCTATATCGGAAGGAAACAAGACCTGGCAATTGATAAATTAATGTAAACTGTGCTCCCTGTTACAATATGGAACAAAAGCAATTATTAATAATGTAATTAGAGTAATTTTATCATTTGCAGTTTGTTGAGGGCTATTTTTCATAGCTGAAAATGTTGTGCTTGAAGTTATAGGACATGGGATATTAGAAGTCTTCTATATTAGGAATGTGAATTCGAATTTCCTTTGCCTTTTTTTTCAGGACAAGGGCAGAAGTAATATAGTCACAGATATTTTGTATCATTTTCATTTGGCTAAAACTATATTTATCTAATTAAGGATTACATCCTGATTTGATCTATTTTACTATGTCAGGATAATCAGTATAGTATAGTGAATTTAAAATTAATTCTAATAACCTTTTAACCAAAAATATTAATAAGAAACTAAAGTCTAAGAGTAGGAAATACAATCACACTAAGGGCAGTAATACAATTCTAATTGGAAAATTAAATATTCTAAAGAGATTGGGCTAAAGTCACAACAAAAGAAGACCTGGATAGGTACTAGATATTATCTTGCAGAGGCCTTAAATATTTTTTTTTCTTTTTGCATTTTAGTCAATACTAGGAAAATGTTATTTAGTTTTAAAGTTTATAAAATTTGTGTTCTGTATTATTCTTTTAATTCCTTATAGATATTTAATACTATGCTTGCCTAATTTAGTATTAGGCCAGACAGATCAGTGAGAATTCCTTCCCTGAAAATGTATAATGCTGAGGGTGAATGGGGAATTCACATAGAGATATATGGATTAGAGTACCACCACAGGGTTTTAATATGTACAACACATGGGTTTTGATATGGCTTTCCCATACATCATCTGTGTGTCATCAAACAAATGTGTTTCCTTAACTATGGAATAACAACCATAAAAATTGTGGCAAAATATGCTTTGAAGGTAAATATATATATATATATATATATATATAATGTGACAAATACCCTGTCTAGCATAGAGTGCAGAATACTAGTTGAAAGCAATTCTAATATAGTTATTAAGAAAATGATAATGATGGGAATGGTAATAATAATTGCCATATATATCACTGTAAGGAGAGCTGAGTATAGTCCCAGGTGAAAGTTGGAGCCATGTTCTACTGTTAAGCGTGTTACAATATAAACATAGAGATGATTTAACTAGAATTGTTCTGAGGTTATACCGCTCTATTATATATATAAATATGGACAAAACTTATGTACTTGCTGATATGGCAAGATGGAGAGTAGCATGAGCTATCTAATGAATGAAAGAACAAATGCACATAAAATTGTCAGAAAATTTCCAGAAATTCAGTTCTAGATTAAGACAATAACATTGTTAGTTATATAAAATTAATAATTTTTATTGTAAAATGATTACAACAGTAGCATGTATGTAATTACATACAGATGTGAAAGTGACATATAATCCCACTTTTTTAGTTATTAAATTTTATATATAATATTCATATTATATTCCATTGGCCTTATTAAAGTCATTCAAAAAAGATATTTAATACTAAGTCACTAATTTCTAATGACTAGTCCTAAATACTTTGAACTTAATAGCCTTTATAAAATTGAGTAACCAACAAAATCATCTTGTTAATTTTATAATGGATAATCAAAACTAAGTTTTGTGAAAGTGAATTTTAAATTCCTCCTGACTTTGGAAAAAACTGTGTTATTAGTAGTGTTAGTAGAATTTACCATTTTGTAATAGGTTGATGCTTGGCTTTTTTTTTTTTTTTTATTTAACCCTTAAAATAGGCTGCATATGCATAGGACAACCTAGGAATTGTCCCTTTAATTTAGTGCTTGTGTATCCTGAAAATAGGTAAGCTTATTTATATAAAGATTGACATATCCTGAGTGATCACTTGCCTAGAAGAATAGTATGAAAAAATCATGTTAATATTTCAAAACAATAATATAATAATTATATCTACATTCCATATGTCATAGAACTCATTACATCTTTTACTTGCTATCCCAAGTTTGTGTATATACCTGTTATGTCTCCTTTACAAAAAGGGGCTTGGAAATGTATATATCTATAATAGAATGTTCTATATATGATATCAATAATAGCTATATCTATACATATCTCTATATAGAATTAAAATGTTTAACTCTCTAATTAAAGAAATAAAGAACTATTATTTCAAGGAGCCATCTGAAATACTAGGAAACATATAATTAAAGACACGTGAAATTTGATTACTTAAACTGTTAAATATTTTCAGTGGTTGTTAAAATAGCATACAATGAGTAGTTACTATATTCTAAATACTAGAAGTACAGAAGGCATTGCCCTTATGGAATTTGTATCCTAGTGGATATGACTATAAAGCTGTGAACAAATAAACTATAAAATTTCAGATAATTATCTTTATGATAAAGAAAACAAAGCTGTGAACAAATAAACTATAAAATTTCAGATGATTACCTTTATGATAAAGAAAACAAATAGGGTAATAGGATAAAAATGGACTGGGTGGGGGAATGCTTTATTTGGGGGTAAAGTAACAAATATAGACCTACTAGAGTTAACAGACATACATTTCAATCAAGATTCAGGTATCACCTGAATGTCTATATTACTTTGACTCAATGAGCTTTTCTTTACTTATCTCTAAAATAAAAAAAATAAAAGAAGGATCACACCAACCTTGCAAAGTTGATGTGAGGTTATTTTATAGATGATACCTGTCCACAGGAGACTTTCAGTAGTTGCTAATTTTTAATAACCATATAATGATGGTTGGATATTCATAATTACTTACTAATTCTAGCTGTAAATAAATTAATTATTCTGTTGTCAGGAGTTTTTGCTCCTTCTAAGTGTGAAGAGAGGTGAGTGTGTGCTTATTGGGAATTTTTGGAAATTATTTATAAATCTCAGTAGTGAACCTGGTTCTACATCACTACCAGCTTTCATTTTGGGGACCACCTGGCTTATCATCTGCATAACAAAATGATGTGTGATTTAAAAAAAAAATATTTCCATTCTTTAATTTTCTGTAAGTGAACATTTTTTTTGTATAGCAGTTTTTCTTATGAGGAACTTAAACCTAGATTAGAAGGACTCCTAAAATGTGCACTTGTTTAAATGTTGCTTTGTCAGGTTTGTTTGTTTTTTTTGTTTTTTTTTTTTTTTTTTTTATTGAACTCTTTCATGTTTATAGAAAACCTTCTCAACTAAATTGTCAGGTCCTTGTGATTAAGGACTCATCCACTTCTGCAAAATATTGTGGAGTATAATACACAAAGCAAGTGTTATTTACATAGTAGGTTACACTATTATGGTTAAATATTATTATGTTACATGATGTTCTTTAAGATGTATATTATTATTTTGCCATGGTTTGATCACAAAATTTATATTATAAATAAGAAATCAAACCTTTAAGATGCATATTAATGGATCCCAATACTGATCCAAGACATAGAGTAAATATTTGAATGAACTTATTTCATTAGCCCAAAGAACTATTTTGATCTAAAATAAATATTTCACGGCTTCCCAACTAATATGAAAATCAACTTGGCTTTACTAGAAATGTGTTTTTAAACAATTCATATGTGACTATACTCCTAAATATTAGGATTTTCTAGAGACATTTTTCAAATGGGCGATATAAATATTGATTTTAGGTTAGCAAGTATTAGAGACAAATTTTAGAGAATTTTTTCTAAAAATCAGCAATGAAGGTTCATGTATGCTGATGACTAGGGAAGGTATCCAAATTGAAACTGATGCTGTAAGCATACCAATTGAAGGCAGATGTATCTGAAGAGTAATGTATGCCAAACTACAGGATTAGGCTACATTATTAGCTTACTTATGAAAATAGATTTGATCATTTTCATAACACAATTACCTACTTCCCATTGGTGAAATAAATCAAGATCTTTGTTGGCAACACACTATACCTGAAGTAAGGAGAAGATAAAGATTGTCTTTTATTTTTTCCCATTACCTCTTTAAAATTTCAGCTATATAAGATTTTCAGGGGGTTAGGTAATATGAAAAGACAGTTTTACAGAGTGCATACACTTTAAAATGTGCAAAAATATTTTCCAGATATCAGACTGAGATCACTTATCTCATTTCAAATAAACCACATGATTTTGGCTAAAATTGACTGAATATGACCTGACAGTGATATTGAGGCAAATTGTTTAAATTATGCTAAACTGTTATGGTAGACTGCCTAATGCTTTTTTCCTTGTAGTTCTATACTGCTATGCTATTTCTAATAACATTATTAAAATGGAAAAAAGGTGCATATTCTCAAATATACATTCACTGGAGTAAAATCATGTGTTTATTCAAATTTATTAAAATATTCACTCTTGTCCTGTACTTAATGTAATACCTAGTTTAATTAAAATCATGGAATTCATCAGAAAATTATTTTCAAGTTTATTTGTGTGAATTTAATCAGTACTTGCTATCATATACCCTGTGGATTATTCTTTATTTCTGCAATAAATGTTGTATCAGGGTATATGCTATATTATAGAAGCAGTATAAATAGAGATTAACTTTTCTTCTAAAAATTGATTTGTTATTATGAAGTAGGATTTTTCTTTTTTTTTTTAAGATTTATTTATTTATGAATACAAGCACTGGGGTACAGGCCAGAGGTGTGGGGGGTGAGAGGATTCACCACAGAGAGCAGGGAGCAGAACAGGCAGATCAACGGAAGTACACTGCTGAGGGGAGCAGCGGGCACAACAGGAGAGGTCTGCTGCACCATGTGGGTCCCTCCCCTGGCCAGCAGCAGGGATCGAACTTGTGCTGTAGTGGCTGCGGTTTGCTTCATAGTGTATTGCTTAACCCACTGCGCCACCAGGGAGGCCCTGAAGTAGGATTTTTCTACCTTGAAATTCATGAAACAAGTTGTTTGTCACTTTGGCCTGGATGCCATTTTGAGAACATCTGTCTCATTCCCATTAACTATTACAATTTAAAGCATTATATATTGCTTATTATGAGTAACCTTCAATTCCATATAATTATGCTTCCAGCTTATTAGCAAATGAACTGTGTATATCATTTCATTATTTTAAAAGATAATATCCTGAATTAGAGCTACATTACTCTTAATATGCCATATTAAAACTAGAAGTATCATATGGTCAAATTAACTTTCACCATAAAATATGAAACCATCATGACTAATGATTAAGCTGCTGTTTTTCACTCAAAGGCGATAGAGCCGTTTGTTGCACTAAGTACAAAGTGTGTCCAGAAATACAGTTAATGTTTAAGATAATCTTGAAGATCTCCATCGTTTAATGTACATTAAACACTAATTTTAATATAGAAAACTTACTATATCACACAATAGGTACTTAATCTGTTATATGTTGGATGTATGAATAAATGGGTAAACAGTTTGCATACAAAAGGGGGCCACAAGAGTTTTCATAACTTATTCAGTTGTCACAATAACTCTGAAACAAACAACAATATATTTATTGGGTTTCTTCCACAAAGGAGTCACTTTATGTACTCAGTCTCCCTTATTTTTGGCAGTATTCAGCTAGCAGAGGAATGAATGACTTGGTCAATAATGTTATTATCTTGTGGTCAATAAGTATTGAGAAAAGCTCTTACTGATTCAGAAGTCCTTCAAAATTTCTTTCCTTATCTCACAAATTATCATATATTATTACTTTTAATGATATATAATTAAATATTATGTATCTGATAAAGTATATGAAATGCCTTGGAAAAACAGTATATTGTACAAATAAGCAATTGTTAATAATTAAATTGTAGAAATTAATAAGTATTATTCTCCAGATATGTATAAAGTCTGAGAATAGAATGAAAAGAGAAGAAAAAAGAAGACAAAAATTAAGTATTCCATGCCTTAGTTTTGAAAGATTTCCTTTTAATGAGCCATTCTTTTACAGTAAACTAGAATGAAATTCTCAAAACGTTGACCAAAGAATATGTTGTTTTATGGTCTAAAATAAAGTGTCCTAATTTTTGTTTTTATTGCCAAAGTTTGAAGTTCCTTTTCTCAATAGTTTCATCGTAATTTAGTAAATTATTAGCAGATGAAGAAGACATTCCATGTCATCTTAGTTTTTTCTTCTATAACAAAATATAATGTGGCCCGTTATATTTGGCTTTTTGTAAAGAAATTTAGGGGATTTCACTTGCTCTTCTTTCCAAATCAGTTTCTGATTCAACTGGGGAAGGGGCATAAAATACTGAATGAATGAATGAAAAATAGATTCTAAGGTCAGGGGGTTTTAATTTTCAGTGTTAGCAGCAAGACATGTAACTGAGTTAGCAGTGTGAGTAATGAGATAGGATTTTACCTCGAGTGTGATAATCTTGTGAAGATTCTAGAAAATACGAGATGATGTGGCTTTTGGTGAAGCTGATCTTTAAAGGTGAGGAGGACCCTATAATTTAAAATAGTTTCACTGTATAAAGAGATGTGATTTATATAGTTAGCAAACTCAAAAGGATACTTTTAAATGACTCATGCTAATGAACCTTGAAATCATTTTAAAAAACCAAAGTTGTAACTGGGAGGGAAGGTGAAGAGGTATTTCTGAAGGTGAATGGGGGAGAACATCATAAAGGTCCCTATTTGATACAGCTAGACTGACAGTGCTTTAAAGATCTAAAGGCCTTTAAAAATTTCTTGTGACTTTATTGTATTTAGCCATAGAATTCTGAAATATTTTAGTTTCCAGCAGTACAGTGCATAGGTACAAGTTAGAAATAACAAATATATGCTTTTTTCTTTTCTTTTTTTAAATTTTTTTAAAGGTTTATTTATTTATACATACAAGAGCTGGGGTACAGGCCAGAGTCCAGGGCGGTGAGAGGGTTCACCACAGACAGAGTGGGGAGCAGAACAGGCAAACTGAAAACACACTGCTGAGGGGAGCAGCGGGCAAGGCAGGAGAGGTCTGCCTTCGCCATGTGGGTCCCTTCCCTGGCCGGCGGCAGGGACCGAACTCATGCTGCAGTGGCTTTGGTTTTCTTCATAGTGTGTTGCTTAACCCACTGTGCCACCAGCCACCAGATAGGCCCTTCTTTTATTTTTTAATTGTATCTTTTTTTTTGTTGAAGTAATGTTGTATTATAGTACTGTGGTATAGACATTATTTGTGGTATAGACTCACACCTCCTCAGATCCATGTTGTCATACCACAGCTGTCACCAAAGCACCTATAATCATCTACTCTAGACAATTGGTCCCCCCATCTCTCCTTACTACTCTTGTCCTTTCCCTCTAATAACTTCAATTTTACAGTGAGATTTCTAGGATTTGTTTTTTTTTTGTTTAAATACTCCTTTTTAATTATTCCACATATCTACAAATGAGTGAAATCATCTTTTATTTGCCTTTGTTCTCATAATTTTACTTAGCATAGTCCCCTCCAATCCAATCCATGTTGTGCCAAATGGTATGAATTCATTTTTTTAAACAGTTGAGTAGTATATCTCTATTTCTTATGCTTACAATGAAATCTAGCCTACAGTCAACATGAGGTATTTAATACTCCAGGACTCAGATTTAGAAGAGGGACTGTAACAGGGTTCTTCATGGAATCACATGAACTTCATGTTATTCTTCTCAAAAGATAACTTAGAAGAGACCACAAAGCTTAAATATTGCTCTGTGTTATGGTAATTGACAGCAAGACCTTTCTTTTAATATCTCATATGAAACTATGTATTAGTAAAGTGAATTTGATTATCTTGAAATGTCCGATGCTACAGTCTTAAGGACACTAAACACTAATCGCACTGCTGCTGTAATCAGATTGCATTTGGCCTCTTTGCAACTAAATTCAACGTCATTCACTTAGCTCTGCACATAATCATCAAATTGGCTGTGTAAATTCCCTGCCCAAAGAGCTTCAATGACTCCCCATTGTCTCCCAATGACACATTCCTTAGTCAAACATTCAAGTCCCTATGCATTCCTCCACTCTCTTTCATATACTGTGAGTGCAGTCAAAGTACCCTGTATTTTGTCCACTGTTTATCAGTTACACTTCAACATAATTCAAACCACTTTTTCTGACTGTGTAAGTAATACAGATTTATTGTTGTAGATCAGGAAAAAAACAAAACAGAAAAAAGACAAATAAAAACAATGATTTTGCCACTTGAAACAAACTAGTATCAATTATTAATTAGCAAATTTACAATTGTATTTGATTAGGTTTATAATTTTCTCAATGCTGCATATTTATATTTTCATCCTTTTGTGATATCATACATTATATTTTTATGGGCATCTACATTAATTACTTGTAAATAACTCTTTGAAAGTATAATCACTGAATTATAACATGTTAAAGCTTTTCAATTTTGTCAGCACCTCAATTGCAAATCACTCTGATTTAGCTTACCAAAAGACAAATGTGAGATAATCATTTACCCAAACCTCTTATATGTATGTGTTGATATTTGTTGTTTTTGATTTAGGATTTTTTTTCATATCCCTTATTACTTTCTTCCCCTACTATAATATTTTATTGATTTACTGATGCTATATATTTATAGCACTGCCATATATGTTGTAACATTTTCCCCATTTTTACATAAATTTTATTATATTTATAAATATTTAAAAATATATGTTTTTTTTTTTGTATTTCTTTTCTTAAGATTTATTTCTTTACAAATACAAGAACTGAGGTACAGACCAGAGGTGGGGGAATGAGAGGATTCACCAGAGACAGAGTGGGGAACAGAACAGGCAGATCAACCAAAATATATTGTTGAGGGGAGCAGTAGTGAGGCAGACCTCGCCTGGTCTACTGTGCCATGTGGGTCACCTCACAGGCCGGGGCCAGGGATCGAACTTGTGCTGTAGTGGCTGTGGTCTGCCTCAAAGTGTGTTGCTTAACCCATTGCACCACCAAGGAAGCCCTAAAAATATACATGTTGTACAACACATAATCCTTTATGATTATGTTCTTTGCCATAATGCTTAGAAACTATTTCAGGTAAAATCTTTAACTTTGTATTTTCCTATTTATTTTAATAACTATTAAGATGTTATTTTGCGTGCTAGCTTCGGCAACACATATACTAAGATGTTATTTTGCTACTCTATAGGAAATTTTTCAATAGATGACAGGTAGAAAGGAAACATTATTGTCTTTCAAACAAATTCATTCAAGGCTCAGTTGTTATGTTTTTAATAAACAGACATTTTGTTTTCAGTTTAATTATGAACTAAATTCATGAATATATACTTATTTCTATTTCTATCATTCTTGTATCATTCTTATCTATTGATATATCTTTCAGTATATAACCAATTATCAGTATGTTTTATATTAAATAGCTCAGGATTAATCATTATTTTTCTTTCCCCAAATATCTCAGATATTTTGATTATTAAGTTATTTAGATTAAATCTAGAATCTCTTTGTCATGTTCTCTCTGTACCTCTACTGCATGGAGAAAAACTTTGGATGTGTTTTTTTGTTTATTGAGATGTATGGAGGATAACTTGATAATATGGGCATTCAATCTGTTATATTTTCTTTTATTTAAAATTGTTTCTTTAATCAGTTAGAACTTTTTTATTTTAAATTTAAAACAGTTCTTAGCACATACTTTTTGTAACACTAATGATATTGAATGTTAGTGTTTTATATTTGTGTATCATTTCATGCTCAGAATGTGCTGATGTGTAGATGTAGCATGCATACTTTACAAAAGAGAGCACCAATATGCAGACTCCAAAGAAACTAATGAGTAACCCTTGTTCTGCCTTTGCAAAGTCCATAATTACTTTGATTTGTAACTGCTGAGAATTAAGGAACATGAGGTCTAATTCTAACAGTTGCACTATTGCACTGTATAAAGTCTTTTCCGTTTGATGTGTTTTAATTGAAGCTCTGGAGCACTTGCATTTTTAAAAAATCTTTTAATGTAGAAGAATGACTTTTGAAAAAGGACCTCTCTGTCCTTTTGTGATAGAGAACTTATTAAAGTGGACATAAATATTATGGCCTACTATAGAAAGAAATATTCTCATAAAGACACAGTATTGGGACTGAGCTATTGTGAAGATTTAGAACATTTTCAATTATTTAACAATGGTATTCCATTAAGACATGACTCCATTGAAGCATTCCATCCATTCTATAACAGCATTGGTATTCCATTTAGCATTATTGGTTACCCACAGTTTGTTTTAATTATTTTTGTTAGTATTTTTTTCTCCTTAATGACATTCACTGATGTTTACACCCCAACTGAAGATACTATTTTTAGTTATTATATTAAAAGATTTTATTTATTTATGCATACAAGAGCTGGGGTAAAGTTCAGAGGCATAGGTGGTAAGAGGATTCACCAGCGACAGAGTGGGGAGCAGAATAGCCATCGACTGAAGTACACTGCTGAGGAGAGCTGCAGACAGGAGAGGCAGGAGAGGTCAGCTGCACCATATGGGTCCCCTCCCTGGCTGGGGATCAAATTTGTGCTGCAGTGGATGTGGATGCGTCATAGTGCAGTGCTTAACCCCTTGTGCCACCAGGAAGTTTCCCCATAACTGGAGATATTATAACATAAACTTAGAATCCTAAAGTTAAAAATCAATAGATTATCAACTAAAATAGTTATTTAGTTTTATATGTATAGTTATATTAGTTATGATATGTATATTCAATATAAAAATCTAGAAAAGTATTTCAATATTTTGGTATTAAACCATTGTACATTAGTCTGCATTTCAGTTCTCAGGATACTCTTATAGGTAGTGCACACATGTGAATGTATACACATGTACATATATATGTAAGCATGCATTTAGATGAAGCTAAGTAGATGAGACAAATTTATATTCTACTTTATTGAAGACCACTTTTCACTTTTTTAAAAAGAAATCTTATTTTTAATGAAACCACCTATTGCACTGGATCTCAGAAGAAAAGATGAAATACAAAATTCCAGTGTATCGGCTATTCATACATAAAGTACACACTTAAAGTACACTTCTTGGGGCCTCCCTGGTGGCGCAGTGGGTTAAGCAACGCACTATGAAGCAAACCGCAACCACTGCAGCACAAGTTCGATCCCTGCTGCCGGCCAGGGAGGGG
>JAGFMF010011625.1:468669-527189 GCA_019455555.1 Galemys pyrenaicus
ATGGGAGCATGAGGGACTGAGGTGATGGTGCACTGGTGAGATGGTGATGGGGAATACATGGGGATTACAATTGATGGCAAGTATATGTAAATTTAAAAATTTATATAAATAAATAAACCAAAAAAAAGAAAATTAATGAGTAGTTTAGAGCAATTTGTAAGCAACCAAAGAATGAAATGTCTGGAGTTGTGGCTGACATTAGGGGAGGGTAAACAAAAGAGTAGGAAAAGAAAATACTGAAACATATCTCAGAAACAGAGGAGTAATTAATGGTCTGCTGGAAGAATTTTTGATAAAGCTGAGTTAAGATAGAAGCTTCAGTGATTACTGTTCAGTATTTGTTTCTGCAGTTTCTTAACATTGACTCTCACAATCGGTCAATCAATTAGTAAATAAACAGTATTAAGTACATATGTGTGATTCAAGAGATAAATATTCCGTATTTCAGTAGCCTTTAGTAATTTCATTATCATCTGCAATATAAATTATTTCCTATTAGTGCACTGTAGTACATGAATACACACACAGACAGTGCACACACAACACTCTTAAAGGTTAGTTATTTTATTTTATCCAGGTGTTTTCATATTTTGAGAAAAAGTCTGAATAACTGTATAAAGCAGTCCCTAGCACATCTTGAGCATTCAGTAAACCAGCTCATGATTGCTTTATCACTATATATGCTATTATATCTTAATCAATTGTAAAACGAGGATCAAAAAAAGTCAATAGACTTATAATGTAATTAAGTGATATGGTATATTTTACCTTACCTAAAATGCATTATTAATGTTTTAACCAATTCCAAACTCATTAGGGATAGTGGAGAGGGAGCTTTAATGAAAATATCAACCACTCAGAGGCTAGAGAAAAGAAGCCATAGAGTAAGTGACATGTCTACACTAATATGCTTTTATTTTCTCTTAAATAGAGTTCAGTGATTCAAAATCACTAGGAAGAGTGTGTTTGAACTTCCAGAGATGTGTAATAGATGTTATACAGTGCCATGGAGCACAGGGATCTATTATTATATTTCATTGTCTCTTTTATTACCTAAGGGTAAGTGCAGGCAATAGAACAAGGTGTCAAACTTAGTTTTAACCTTTACTAGAGGAAGAAGTTAGATGAAGGGTTGAAAAAGGTATTTCTAAGTCATTATCCTTAGAGATACCTCACTAGCTGTCCTTTTGCAGCTACTGAGCATGAATGTTATCCAGACTGTAGTGTCAGCCCCTCGTATCAAGTTCTACTTAGTCCTGTTGTGTTCTCCATGGGGCCCTTCACCCGAGTGCCTCTGCTTTATCTAATGCATTGTAGATGACTTAGCTTTCCCCACGGTGCAGTCCACTCAGATGAATTGTGCATAAAAACACAATAAACTCCATTTCTGAATATTTAGGAAAAGTTTTATTTTTCCATTATTTCGTTTAGGATATTCCAGATCAAATGATATATTGCCAACTGTAATATAGTTCTTTAAGTTAGATATATATGGCCAGATAATAAAAAGTCAATACTTATATCATTGATATTTGCCTCATTTATGTGCACTTTTACAAATTTAGGAATACATTGATTTCTGATTTAAATTGATGGTTTCTTATGGACAGTATTAATTATTTGATATGTGGTCTATCCGTATGTACTGATATACGTGATATAGGCTGGAGCTAATTTGTTCATTATTTTTTTAAGATTTATTTTTGCATACAAGAACTGGGGTACAAGCTGGAAGTGGGGGGGTTTGCGAGAGGATTCACAAGAGACAGAGTGGGGATAGACTATATTTTTGTTGTTTTTGTTACAGTTACTTGTTCAGTTTGTTTTAGGTTTTGATGATGAAACTTTTTAGTGTTTCCAGGGTATGTTTCAAGATCAGAAATTGTTGTGTGGGTGTTTTATGTGTGATTAGATGCACACATGTGTGTTTAGACAAAACTGGTTTGGAAGAATTTCTTTATGTTCTATAATTTAAAAAAAAGTTTTATTTTTTCATAAATGTGTATAGCTTTTCTACAGTTCACAAGGATGTTGTTTGGGATTAGCTAATTAAGAATAATTTAGGACATTTATATAGGCTTTGAAGACCTTATCTGGTGACATTGTTTCCTCTAACAGTAAACTGTTCAGCATTTCACTGGTTGTGACCCTTGTTCCTTTCAGGTCTAGGTGTGTAATTTCTGTTATATCAAGAACTCATAGTGCTTCTTACAGTACATATGTTTATTAGTGTGGGTTATAGGATGTTAGAACCAAAGTAAAATAAAAAAAAAAATATTTTTACTTTTTTCTTCTCTACTGAAAAGCATAATATAGATCAAATGGTTATCAGAGCAGAAAGTTCACTTAATGGTAGATTGTAAAACTTTCTGTGTAACTCCTGTCCTGATAAACCTACTACTATGGTGACTAGGATGGCTCCTTTTTTTCCCTAATGGTAAACAGCTCAGCAAGTAATTTTTCAAAATTAAAAAATAAAAGTACTATAGTTTACCTAACTGGATAGTCAATATTTTCATGCAGTTTCTTCCCTAAGACTACAGGTCATTTATTTTATAATGCAGGTAAAATTCTTATACTTAATGAAATTTAACAGAATAATACTAGTTACACCAGTATTTATATTTTGAAAATACTTCAACTTTGAAAATTCTAAAATATTTTGAAAACTGATTCAAACATTTGATTATGAAAGTGAAAAACAGAAAAATATTATCATTTCATTTTATGTAGTTAAAAATATAGATTTATCCTTTAGAGAATGATTAGATTCATAGCAAATCAAGTAGAAAGTAGGGTGTTCCCATATATGCACATCCTTTCTCACAATGACTATTCAGTGCCAGTTTTACATATTATTTTATATTACTATTACAAGAGAAATAAAACAGACATGAGCATAAACAATGTAGTAACAAAATCTACAGTTCAACTATCTCAGTTGTGACTGTTGTCTTATGAACTATGTTTCTCCTTAGTCAGTGCTGTCAAAAAGGACTCTGATAAGAGCAGTTAAAAAGATGTGAACAGCATCTAAAAGTTGTCTTTTAACCAACCTGAAGTGATTAATCAGAATCTTCTTCCTTTTGTTGCTGAAAATTCTTGTAGTTTTGCTGAAAACTGTCTCCTGCTGGTGGGAGATTATCTAAAGAAAAATAAATTTAGTGTTTCCATCTCTTAG
This sequence comes from Galemys pyrenaicus, assembly GCA_019455555.1. Lineage (NCBI taxonomy): Eukaryota > Metazoa > Chordata > Mammalia > Eulipotyphla > Talpidae > Galemys > Galemys pyrenaicus. The sequence goes on from JAGFMF010011625.1 coordinate 471,851, forward strand.
TTGGTATAATGAGAAGAGATTCTAGGAAGACAGAATTTAAATAAAATGAATATATTTTTTAGTAAATTCTGAAACTCTTCCAGATGGAACTAGAATGTTTTTCAAATGACTTGGTAGAATTTTATGGGTTGTGACTTTGTTGTGTTGTTATATGATAATTTAGTTAAAACAGTGAAAGCACTACTGTAAAGTGATAAGAAAAATGTAATATTATAGGATATAATCCCCCAACACACACACACACACACATGCTGTATCTTGTATTGCTTACTAGTGGCTTCCTTAATATGTGTTAAATGGATGTTTTTTTCCAAAGTAGGTTAATATCTCCTTATTGTTTCTCTTGGGGCACAGGTAAAATCCCTCACCTCCCTCTTTTTTTTTTCCTTAGGTAAGATAAGTAATCAGAACTACATCAGATTGGTTAACAAGGGAAAAAATCAATTTAAAAACAGAGAGAAAACAAAATGTTGACCACTAAGGACACATATTTTGTATGAAGAGGCCTAGGGAATCAAGGAGGGAGGAGGGAAAGACTTCACAGGATTAAGAAGGTGGGGGGATTCATCTTTTACTCTGAGAGTATAAAGATGAGTTTTTTAATATCCAGATGACATGTTCACTGATAAAACCACACTGAGATGATAGGCCCTTGCCCACCAAAGAAAATTCTTCAAAGGAAGGGGACAGTAATTACTTATTCAATTAGGAGAAGGGTAAAGGATTGAGGCAAGGAAAAGAGAGTCTTCTAAAAATTTAGGGACTTAATTCTTAAAATAATCTTCATTTTTTTTAAAAAGAAATTTTAACAAATTTCCCTTTTCCCTTGATTGACCTCAGTTCCATATAGCAGATGACACTTTCTGAAAGAGACCTATGCTGGACATAATGAGAAAAGTTTATGTGACCCTATTTGAGAGGCCAGGTCCACATATTTTTAAAAGATTTTCTCCATGCTATATTACCTATATTTCAGAAAACATTAACTATCATGTCCTTGCTTATCTTTCTCAATAAATACACATAATTATAAAATTAGCATTTTGTTTCTTACTGGCTTTGAGTAATTACAGATTTAGCTTTGGCATGTAGGAGATGAAATTGTCTTTTTTAAAAAGGCATTTATTTTTCTATTTAATAGTACATAAACTCTACTGCGGTTATTTGGAACATGTGTTGTTACATAGCAAACCCAAGAATTCATGATAAATAAGGTATTGTGTAAGCCCTTGTTCAAGTTTCATTTAGCCAAGCAAAAAAACTCATCATTTCTTCGGTGACAAAGACTCAGTGGGTAGTATTATGATAGGTACTTTATATGCATTATCTCATTTAATCTTCACAACATGGAGTCCATTAGAGGGAATTGAAGAGCAGAAGCTAATAAGGCTTTCAAAATCATACAGCTATGAATGACAGGCAGAATTTTATAAGATGTATTGTCCTGATGATTAATTTGATAATTTTTCATTAGGTCATCAGATGTATATCCTCTGTGCTGTATTAACAGAGAGGTTCTCACCATGGTCTGTGTTGTCTGACATTGTTTTTCTTTTATCTACTTGACCCCACAAGTACATGTGGACTGATGTGAGAATCCTAAATGTATTAATTAATAGAACAACTTAAAATCTCAGAATTTTGTAATTGTAAGTAATCCATTGTAAGTAATCCATGAGCTTGAAGTAATATACAAAAATCGGTTTGAGTTTAAATCCAGACTGTAATAGTTACCACGGAATCCAAGTAAGTTTTTACCACAGTACATAGAATTTGTTAGGAAACTCTGAAATACTTGGGTACAATTTTATCCCATGCTGTCTGAGAAATTGGAATGCAAGAAACACTCCAGTGAGTAACATACAAACTGGAGTAATACTTACTTCTGTTCTATTCATGCTTCAGTGAAGGTGGTAAACATGAACTAAACAATTTGAAAGAATATTTATCTTTTGGGAAAAAAAAGTTCAGTTTTCAAATAAAAAAAATATGTCATAAAGTGAGGCAAATATTTCAGATTTCCTATTGGCTGAGGGAGAAACTTGATTTTCAACAAAGGATTGTTTTTCAGTTCTTGAAATAGTATTGTTCCTGATTAGTCAGATATTGGTTACATTCTGGGTTGAGAAAGAAAATTGTGAAGTCCACTGAAGGGATTGGACACTTTTCTTGGAACAATAGTGTTGGTAACAAGATTGGATTTCCATAAGCTTTTGAAATGGGTTAGAAGATATTCATGATTCATAATAGTGACTTGATATTATTTTTTGAAAAGAGAGAATGAAATTTATGACTGCCATATTGAATTTATTTTTGAAAAAAGGTAAGAATATCTGAGGTTTTTCTTATGTTTGAAAGACTTATTTTTTGTTTATTTTTGCATACAAGAACAGGGGTGTAGGCCAAAGGTACAGTGGGTGAGAGGATTCACCAGAGATATAATGGGGAGCAGAGCAGGTGAATCTACTGAAATACACTGCTGAGGGGAGCAGCGGATGAAACAGGTGAGATCTGCTGCTCCCATGTTGTTCACGTCCCTGGCTGGGGATTGAACTCTTGCTACAGTAGTTGGTAATAGCTTGATAGCTCTGAGACTCAACCCCTGTGCCATCAGGGAGGCCCATCTTAGTTTTTTCTTGATAGGCAACACAGAAATGCAGGACATGCTTTGTAATTTGCATTTACATGATACCTCTGTTTTTTATGGCCATATTACTGAATCTTATTTTCATCTTATGTAAAAAAAAAAACAGGTTTGTTATACAAGGAATCAGGGTTAAATGCTAGAAAATATCTATAGTATAAAACACATTGAATGCATTACATAAATACATTCTTCCCTCTGTTTATTAAACTATGACTCTTAGATTTTAAGTAGTTATTTAGTGTTAGCTTACTTCCATTCTGGAGAAGAAATGATAATACAAAAATTATTTTTTATAGTATTTACAGAAATGAGAAGTTGAAAGAGAAGTAAACAATACAATGATAACAATTCTTTTTCATTAATTCTCACTATTGCATGATTAAGTCTATGTCTATAATTGCTATAGATATTACTTAGGAAAATCTTGTTTTACTCCTGAATACCCAGAAGTTCCCAGTGCTTGCTTGACAGTGTATATATTTCCCAATTTTCTAATTATAATATTGCAAAGATGAAACTACATGTCAAGCACATGTATTGTTTTTAGTCAGTAGGAGTCCATGGAATAGAACAGTAGAAAGTACACATTCTAGCTCTACATTAGGAAACCAACCAAACCGTCCCATAGTGCATACTTTTTCATCTCATCTCCAAATCCCCTACAATCAGAATGTAAATTTAACATGATAAATTACATAAATAATATTGGAAATTGATCACATGTTGCCTTTAACAGAGCATAGAAAATATGCTGCATCACAGTTAATAAAACAGTACTCAAAAGTTTACTTGAGAAGGGTCTGATGACCTTTAACCCCAATCATAAGATCCCATTATCTGTGACTGTGTAGCCACCTTGTAGGGAGTATTAACAACAGATGCTGGGATATCTTTAAAATGCTGTATTTAAATTGGTACATTGGTCTTCTAATGAGAAACAGTATATGAGAGAAGTATAATGAGAAGCAGTATATGATAATTTCAAAGAAATGACTTAGCATACTTTGAGTTGTTTATGTTCAGACTTCAGAGACCTTAGATTATAGATGACATCCTTAAATTTGTTCTCTTAAATGTATAATAAATTAATAAACTTTTGCTTGATATTTTCATAGAACTTTCTTATAGTTACTTCTTTTTGGTTTCATATGATAAGAAGTACTATTTCTCTTTTTGAGGAGGGGATCAAAACCTTCTTAACTCAGACCTTAATATTGTGATACTAATTGAAATTTTTGCAGACTTTTTTTCCCCTTTATCTGGTAGCCTACTGTCTGCATCAATAAATAGCTGAAATTCCGATCAAAATGTGAATCTGATAGCTTCTTGGGCTTCAGAAATGCTGAAGCCAGTAAGAGACACTGATTCACATTGCCCACGTTATTATTTTTCAGTAAGAAACATAACGATGTTATAAAACTGAACATTACAGTTGGAGAGTAAAAGCTTTGGCTCTTAGGATATTTCTCATTGTGCTTTTTATGGGAAATAAAATGAAATAACATAGGGGAGAAATCATGTGGTTTAGTGCTGTTGCAATGACAACTTTAGCAAACAAGGTACGCTACTACAAGGAAGGCCAAAACAGCATTAGGCATTGAAACTGTCTCCTCAGTTAGAGGGAATAAACTACAGGGAAAGAGTTATGATAGTAAGAACAGTTCAAATCTCTATGGACCCTTAAAAATGACATCTTTGCTTTTCTCTCTTTGGTTTTTACCTGGATTCTAATAGCTATCCATTCATCCAAGTATGTTACTATTGAGCCACTCTCTACAATTTGGTGCAGGTTTAATGAGGGGATTAATAACAATAAACCATGTTATTGATGTTTTGACTTTGCTACAAATTGGGTAATATTAACTCATAGTGTAAAAAAGAAAATATAGAAAATAAAATAAAAAATCTCCCCGTGATTAAAGACTGGGTGATTTTATCTGTATGTATCATAAGCCAGATATAAAATAGATCTTTGATATTGGTTTTAAAAATTTTTAAATCTCATGAAATAACCAAAGAACAAAATAAGTAAATGAACAAAGTAATTTCTGTTAGCTTAAGAGTAAGGTCAGAATGAAAATAATTTTATGTAAAGCTCTGATATTTTCAGCATATGCCAGCAAGTCAAATCAGCATGATAACTATAAAATTGGTCTAATCTCCAAAATCAAAAGTTTTGTTTCTGTTTTTTAGACATAACTAAAACATGTACCCTACTGTATTATATATTATTTTCTTATTGAGGTGACATTGATATACAATAGTGTTTATGATTCAGAGTATAGGTTCACCCTCTTCAGATGTATTTTACCACTACACAACCACTACAGAGATACCCATAGTCTGCCATTCCACTCTATTGGAACCCTCCACACTTTATTCCCCAACTTCCCCCTCCATATCTAGGCCTTGTTTTGTCTGTTTTGTCTTCTTTCTCTATACTCCACATAGGAGTGAAGCCATCATGTTTTATCTTTCTTCTTCTGACTGTTTCACTTAGCTTTTATCTTCTCTAGTTTTACTGATGTTGTCTTTAAAGGATTTTATTATATTCCACAAAATAATTGGGAAACAATTTGAAAAAGCATAAACCTCAGTGAGTAAAACTTAAGACTGAAACATATATTTAATTTGGGATGAATACATGTGATTATATTTATTTCTTATAGTCCATTTGTGGATTGACATTATCAATAATAGCGGGTATGGGGGGGAGAGTAAAGGTTTCTGTGATATGGTTGAGGCAATGCTAATAGTAAATGCCACCAAAATATGAATCTTGCTGGAGTGTTAAATAATCTATTGATTTTTACATATTTTGTAGCTTAATGTGTTTATGATATTGATATATTCATTATGCAGATGAGGCAACTAACAAGGGGTAGAGCAGAACTAGCTGTGTATGATTTCAAAGGCATTCATCTCACAGCAACAACCTAGTATATCCTTGTAGGAGATACTAAGGTCATGATTATATTGGTTATAAAACTAGGGAGAGGATGGTTCAGTACTTGTGTGGATAGCTGTAAGTAGCACTTCTAAGGTACAGGAAAGATAACACAAAGATGTAGTAAATTGAGGTGGGATTTTGTTTTAAAAACTCCAATTTTAGGGTATTTATGTATAAGTGTAACTCAGTTTTTTTCATCCATAAATATAACTGTTAATATCACTTTCTGGTGGACATATGACCATCCTATAAGATGATGCATCTATTTTTTCAATTACAAAGCATATACAGACTTAGACTTTGGTAGTTATACCTATTAATTATCCTAGGAATAAAAAGAGATCTGGAAACAACTTTTAAAAACTGCTGTCTAAATTTGAGCCTCTAGTTAGCCTTTTTCTCAAATTATTTTTTAGGACAATTTAATTGTAAGATATTTATTCCTAACAATTTGACTTATGTTGGAAGATTAAAAAAATCAAAAAACAAATTGAATATGAACAAATTCAAAAGTTGCTACTACCACATTTTGGGGGCTAGCTAAAATCTGTAAAAACACTAAGAGAACAACATTGGCAGCAAGTTCTACAAGTCATGGCACCGCATGTATTGAACAAATTGTGATATATATTTGTAGCTCTAGTTTATAAGCTATAGCTTTTGTAATTTATGAAATTGTAGATATAAATTTGCAAAACCTATACTGTATTAGTTTCATCTCTTGCATTTTTCATGCATTTGTGTAGATAAAACATAAATTTTATGTACATTTATAATATTTAAGTCATTTAAATCAAGAGCATATGTGAATTCAAATTCTTTTGCACCAAATGAATGTAGAATTTATTTAAAATAATACTTGAGTTCAAACATGTTATGAATTTACAAATTCATTGGAGAAGAAACAAAGTGAACCATTTTAGGAAACATTCAAAGAAGAAAGAAGCTGTAACCGAATCATGTCATACCCCTGGCCATATATGACATTAACAGTTGAGGAAATTTACAATAAGTTCTAAAAATGATAACATATTTATAGAATAACAGTCTCTCAAATGTTAAAACTAATTTCAGTGAGGATACTATAATTAGACCTAAATGTATACTGGTTTAACCAGTTCTTTACAGTGTAATCTGGACAAACTGTTTTATCCTTTCTGTGATTTTGTTTGTGTATAAAACTTTCCTGTCTCAGATTATTCATGATGTGAAGCTGATGTAAAATGTGGTTAATCCAAACCATTTAAATACTTCATCAATGGAGTTACACATCTTTTTACCCTCATATTTTCTACCAAGCTTAACAATTTTACTTACTCTTTATTTTTTGTATTTCAGGACATTGTTGTAATTTATATGACCTTGCTTTTATAGTTGATAGTGGTCACTTCAGTTACTACTGTTTTTTCTCTTTATGTTGTACAACTTTTTAAATTACCCTTCAATGAATTTATAAATTCTTAACTTGCAAAAGTGATTACATTATTTTAACTACATGGTAAACATTAAGTGAAGAAGGAAATATCATTATATTTAAGTTCCACCAGCTCAGAATTATGCCTTGTAATAGCCTTTAATTCAAGAACTTATGACCAAATATTAGTCAATAACTAATATTTTTAATTATTAATTTATATGTGATAGCATTGGTTTATACCACTGTACATGATTCAGAGAAACAATTTCATAATCCTTAGATGTGTATCACCATACTTCACCCACCCTAGATTTCCTATATCCCTTTATCTTATACCATCTGGCACTCTCCTAATTTTTTCCCCCTCTTCCCCCCTCTAGAGGACTCAAATCTTCAGTTATCTCCAGACTTTGTTATGATTTAGTTTTGTTATTTCCTTTGTTTTGTTTCTTTATATTACACATATATGTGAAATCATTTGGTATTTGTCTTTCTCCTTATGGTTTATTTCACTTGGTTTCATTCACATTGTCATATATACAATATGTATGTGACATACACATAATATATATGTGACATACACATATATAATATAATAGTTTATATATGTACCATATATTATTTTTTTAAAGATTTATTTATTTATGCATACAAAAGCTAGGGTGTAAGAGAGTAAGAGGATTCACCAGAGACAGAGTGGGGAGCAGAACAGACAAATCTACTGAAATACACTGCTGAGGGGAGCAGCAGGTGAGACAGGAGAAGTCTGCTGCACCATGTGGGTTAACTCCCCGGCCGGGGATCAAACTAGTGTTGCAGTGGCTGTGGTTTGCTTCATAGTGTGTTGCTTAACTCATTGTGCCACCAGGGAGGCCTCCAGTTGTCCTTTTCTAAAATTGTCTATCTATCTATCTATCTATCTATCTATCTATCTATCTATCTATCTATCTATCTATCTATCTATCTATCTCTCTCTCTCTATCTATCTATTCATCCATCTTCTTACAATGTTCGCTTTCATTTCTAGGTGTAGTCCCCATATTCTTAATCCCATCATCTGCCATTGTACGCTTGGGCTGTTTCCATAATTTGGCTATTGTAAATAGTGTTGAGAAGAAAATGGAAGTGCATATATCTCTTTGAATTAGTGTTCTTAGATTCATTCCTTAGATGAATGCCATGGAATAGAATTACTGGATTATATGTATATCTACATTTAATATTTTATAAAGCCTCTATGGGGCTGGACTCATCTGCATTCTCACCAATGAGATTTGTTTTTTCTCCACATTTTTGCCAATATTTGTTGTAGTTTTGTTTTCTCCTTTAATGGGTCCTTCTCACTGCAGTGAGATTTGTGCAGATTCTCAGGTCTCACCAAAGAAGTTATGAGATAAATCTTAAACATATCAAATTGAGAAAGACCTGTCCTGACACAGTTTTGCCCAGTTGCAATCCTCAGCTGTAATAAGTTCATTCACTCTTTCAGCGGATATTTCTTAGTACTTATTTTTTTTTTTTTTTTTAATAATCTTCTATACTAATGGTTTGAGGTTATATTCAATGAGGGGAAGTAAAGGCCCATATGGAATGACTTTGCTAAGATCTCAGTAGATTAAGAACCTTAACTTAGGAAAGGGGGTGCGTCAAAGGAACAATTAAGAAAGAAAAGGAAGTGTAAATCTGTGTATTTGGGGATCCCAATAAATTTTGATCCATGGCATGTATGACTTACTGTAGTAATACTCATTGTTGTAATACCAATATTACCTCCATCTTTTTAAGACTGAGGAAAACACCAGCTCTACAAGAGTTTACACAGTAATAATAGTTAAAACTTGTGTTGCACAGACATATTTGAATGGAGAATAGCAGTTCAATAAAACAAAACTTTGTCTGAAAGTGGGGAACAAAGAGCAGTAACACAAAATATGAACTTTGTGTTTTTGCCCAAGGATTCCTCAATGAACACATGAAAAGGGATTAAAAAATGTTTATTTTGAAATATTAGTAAATATAGGAGAGAATGTTTATATTTCAGAGGATTCACTATATGACTAAAAGGTTATTTATACAAGTGGCTTCCCTATGTATCAAGGATAATTTAATTTATAACATGAAGCTAATTGATTTTATCTCAGGAGTTATTATTTGCTATAGTAGGATTAACATTTTATAAAAATAAATTTAAAAGTGTTCTTGAACTTCTGTTGGTTCAAGGCAAAACACAGATTTGTTTTTCCTTCACATATCTGTGGTCTAATGGACTATATGAGTATGGTATTTATTCAACAAAAGTGCATTGAGTGGAATATGACTTAAGCCCTTGGAGCCATTCATGTATTCAATGAAAGGTGTAAACTTCTCCAGATGAATCATTGCTATTTCATCACTGAGGAAAGAACCATTGAGGTTACGTACCTTGAGCTTTGTAAATGAGTAGCACACTTATACAAAGTCAAATAACAGTATTACTTTATATAAGATGTTATGTATATTTCTCTACTGTATATAATTAAAATTTTTAATGGGATAGTGCTATTTGAGTCTATATGTATCACATACATGATTTCTTCTTGTTATAATATTCTACCTTTGAGTGTGGAATTGGCTATTAGAAAATATACACACTATTAATATTGTTTACTCTTCCTGATTTTTGGCACATGTGGTCTAAAATAATCTTAATACTTCACAAGATGAAATATTTTGAACGAAGACAAAATTATAAGCAAAATATAAGAAGATATAGTTTATTCATGTTTTATAATGTAAATGGTGTCACATCTTGTTATGTTTGCAAATCTTCTAGTTACTGATCTTAGCCTTCTTCCATGCCACAGATTATATATGACACTTAATTCAAACATTAGAGGTTTGCATTGTAATTATTGACTTCCTTTGCATTCTTTGCATTGAAATAAAACTACAACTTTGTTTTTAAACTGCTTAGATATAAAGGGGACATATAAAAGTAAAGTACTGTTTGTCATTATCTCTGTGCAAAATGTTTCTCTGGCATATAGTAGATGCTTGATAAAATTTGGTGCCTGAATTGGTGGCTGCAAAATGATCTCGGTTTAGAATCAAGATTGACTTGAATATCATCTGAACTTCTTTGCATATCCTTAGAAGCAAGTCAAACTGGTTAAATCTGAACTTCAGCCTAAAATGATTTGAGGTCCAACAGACATGGGTTAATGTGATCCATTAAACAACACTATGACCTCATCAACACAACCAGAGATAAATGTCACATCAAATCATTCAAGCAGAAATTCTTGTTCTTTAGGCAGTAACTCTAGGAGGAAAAAAGCCAAAATGATGAAATAGACCAAATCCTCTATCTTTCACATTGCAGAGTAGCTGCAATTCCTAATAGTGAGGCTCAGCAGCTTTTGGGCTGATCAGGCTATTTTGGTACTATATCAAGAGAAAATTTTGACAGTCTTGGCTCGCAATTTAACCTCCTTCAGAACTGTTACAATCTGGTGGGGGAATATCCACAGAATACTAAACATCTATCTTGTTTTAAAACCAGCCATTCTCTCATAAATAATAGCTGTATTTCATGCATGATCCTCTTTTTGTTCTGTTGCTACAGAAGCAGTCAACTAGGCAACAGAGGAAGCAAAAGTAAACTAACATATTCCCAGTTCTCTTGGCATCACTGATGAAAATGTCTATGATGCTTATGATGATCCAAAAGACATAAGAAGAAAAAACATGTTGGCTTGTGTTGTATAAGTAAAGTGTGTGTAGCAGGAGGATGAAGCATGGACAGCCAGTGTTTGCCAGTAGAAAACAAAGCTTTAAGGGAGAATGTGTTATAGTTCCAAAGTATGCTGCAGTTCCTGGGAGACTAAAAGATGAGAATTTAAGCTATTTTTGAAATGCAGAACTTGCATCTAGCATTTATGTATTAAATGGCTGAATTACTTAACTATATTAAAATGTATTTCTTAATGAAAATTAGAAAGTATAAATCTTTCTCTGTGTAGATTAAAATAAAAAAGTGTTTGTGATGTATATGTGAAATTTGGACTAAGAAGATCTGTTCTTATTTCCTTTAACCTTTGCTTTCATGAAGCATATTAATTACTTCTTTAGGGTCTAAAATTCAGAATTTTAATGGTGGGTTTTAGCCCATGTGTTTTCCTGAAATACTCCTTGCATTTCCCACTAAGGTAGTGTATTCCCTAGTGTATTGTATTGCCCACTAAAAAAATAATAAATAAATGTACAATCTAAAATCAGGCAAACAGATCTTAATAGTTAGTGAGAAAAAATTAAAATTGTTATGTCATTTTAAAAATAATTTCAAAATCTTAAAAAACTCTTTCTGATGGTTGTAAATATATAGAAACAAACACTACACCTTTATCAGTCATACTACATTGTATTTTAAAAACTTAGAAACATTAAGGAGAAGTGTATTAATTCTTAGTAAAAATTTTTCAAGAGTAGTTTAAATATATGCTCTTTTCTTCTTGTCATCTAACTTAGAATATAGAAAAAGCATCTTTTCTATGCCTGGTGAGTTGTCATATACCTTTCTAAGTTTGGATCATCTAACAATTTGTGGTTTCAATGATATGAAGTTTCCTAGAAATATATTTTTGTGAGATTTTTGCCATCATCATTTCTGAGATCTCTCCATCATTTTCATCACAGTAGCTTCACTCATTCTTGTGCATAACTTTACCTTCACAAAGTTTTTATGGCTGAAGAGCTAGAATATTTTGAACAGTAACTGATCAACATTTCCACACCAGCTGTTGCTTCCCTAACTTATTTATATTCTATTCAAATTTTGCTTGTGATGTCACCACTTTTTTTTTTCTTTGCTGCCCTTTCATCTTCAGTGGCCTTTTTTTTTTTTTTTTTTTTAATGAAATGTCACATAGGTTTATCACTGGGAGACACAGGCGACAGAACTGTGTGATTTGCTGTCTGTGCACTTTGAAAGAAGTGCCAAGATTGGTCACTGATACTACATAGTAATTTGTGGACTGAACAGCTAGCAGCAAAATTTGTGCAGTGTAACACTGCAAACTGTCAGCCTCTTTCATTACATTGTAGTGACTGAAATTTGAACAATGTTGGGAGATGTGTTATTTGATGGAAAATACAAGTTATAAGAGAAAAGCAAACGAGCCTGCATGTATAGATAACTTGTCAATAAGTTACATGAATCAAGATGCTTTATACATCATATAATAATTCCTTTTAGGTTCTTCATCAAAAAGAAAAATAGTGACCATTCCTAGAAGGGATTTGTGCTATGTTTTCGTCCATAGTTATGTTTCTATAGTGTATGCCTAAGTTAAATTGTTAGTATTTCCCTTAGTTATGAGGATAACTAGAGAAAAATCTGTAGACTGTATCAAGCTTGGTATCACTGGATTGGCTAGAGATGTCTTTTTGGGTCCTATGAAATGTTAAATATTCGAAACTAAACACAAACAAATACCTATATAAGTAATGAGGTTCTGGAGAATTCGTTCTTGTTAAGTAGGCTGACCCAAAAGTTCCTTTCTATATCAGGAGAACCATCAACTACAACAGTTCTGAGTATTTGTATTTAGGTTCGTTTGGATAAGATTCATTCAGTGAAGGGGTAAAATAAATTACTGAAATATTCTTTATTAACCTCAGAAACAGAACTTAGTAAGAATTAGGTTTCAATAGCTATTTTTTAGTCAAATAAGCAGTTCAATAATTTTCCTCTATTTGAAAAATATTTCTCTTTAAATTACTGGTGCCTTTTTTTAGAATTAATACATAATCACCTCTTGTGAAATGAATATCAACAGTGCTAATTAGCATTCAAAATTAACTTTATAGCATGTCTCATACTTCCACATTACAGTTCACAGATAATATTTTCAATATATTAAAAATGCCCTGCATATAGTCATTATGTTACATGTTTCTTCATCTTTCCTTTTCCCTTATTGGTTATTTTTGTCACTATTGTTGATAATTTTTCTTTAAGGGCATACACTATCACTTCTTATAGATATTAAGGATTCTCAGGACAAAATTCACAGATCACTATTGTGATGGCTGTTGTACTGAAAATATTTTCCACAAAGAAGTTATTTCAATTTATTTGTGTACAGCTTCATTCACAGAATAAAATTTTCCCTATATAGGAAAACCCAGATTATGAAATTTCTTAATTGTTAACTCCCAACAGTGAGAACATATGTTAATTAAACTTATACTTATCTATCAGTAAATTGATGCCAACTGTAAGTTTGAGTCACAACTTACCAGGAAATAGTGAGGCAAATGTCACATCCATGTACTTTTGATACAAATCCTACATTTAAATGAAATTTGCATGGGCTGGGAAATTCTCTTTTAAATCAAATTGTCAACCTGTTTCAAAATGAATGTTCCCAAGACATGCTAATAAATTGAGTTATGTCATGTTTACATTTCGAATTAAGAAAGAGCAGTTTCCAAAACAGACTTCTCTGGTTTTTTTTGCATGCAGTTCTCAGAGTATCTTGTACTAACATGATGTATACTCTGACATGTTTCATTGAAGGAGTCCTTTGTGCTCTGTGCTCATTTTTCTGCTGACCATATTCTTGTCAGTTTTTTTCTTATTACAAGCTGAACAACACTCTTGATTAAAAAAATGAAAACTATTGGACTCATGAGTTCTCATAAGGACACTTAGCAATAAAAAGCTCTTTTCCTGTAATTTTCTCTATATAAATTATTTTAAAATCATATTTCCTTTTCCCAGATGTAGGTTGATATTTTAAATTAATATATAGGCCCTCTTTTCTTAATATCACTGGTGCCACACATTTTTTTATGCTCTCTCTAATTACTTATTTAAGGCTGATATAAGAACGTTTCCCACTAGACATCACCAAATGTACCTAACCTAGTTATGTTTCCAGACTGACTTTCGTTATTGTAACATGATTAAAATAACACATTAATTATGCAAAACTATAAAATGGAATTCAACAGTGGTAATAAATGCATGTTAATAATACATAAGTTATTAATCTGTATATTTGGTTGAATGAAATGCAAAATATATTTTCATTTAATAGAGATTAACTATACTTTTTATATGGTTATTTTCTTTGATCTTATTCATCTATAAAAAGAAAACCTTTTTCAGAGTTAACCTGGATTCAACATCCTTTTCATTAATCTTATTTTAGCTTCTTAATCTAATTTGAATACTTATTTGATACACTGAAATTTTCTAAAGATATTCTAGTATTTTCTGAACTAGGAATTTCATTTAACAAAAAATGACAAATACAAATCAGTAGCAGAAAAGATTTCAGAAGTTTGTTGGCAATATTTATTTTAAATATAGCATTATAAATTTGTCATTTATTTAGGAATTTGTATATACTTAGGGCATTAAGAAGAGGTATGTATATATAATAGTTTTGAAAAATACTAAGTTCTGAGAATGATAAAAGTATCATTTGTAATAAGTTTTTAATTAGATATTTTCAAAATAATTTTAAAGATAAAAATATTGCTCATCTGTAATAAGATATAATAAACTCGAAGAGATAAAATAATTAGCAGTTTTGATTTAAAAATTAATCTAATTCTCAGAAGAGTATTAAAGAAAGTGCATGAATGTTTGCTATTAAGAATTTACTGTATTGGGGTCCTCTCTGGTGGCTCAAGGAGTTAAGCACAGCACTATGCAGCCACTGCAGTAGAGTTCTATCCCCGGCCAGGGAGGTGACCCACATGGCACAGCAGACTCTCCTGTCTTGTTTACTGCGCCCCTCAGCAGTATATTTCAGTAGATCCATCTATTCTGTTCCCCACTCTGTCTCCGATGAATTTTCTCACCCCCTGCACCTCTGTACCTCTGTCCTGTGCCCCAGTTGTTGTATGCATAAATAGATCTTTGAAAAAAAAAAGAATATGCTGTGTATTTTGCAAAATAATTGAAGTTATTCCATTAGATTTCATAGTACACCAAATATCATGGGCTTGTTTTCTTATTACCCTCCAACACATGTTTCACAGTTAATATAATAAAATATACCTTCAAAAAGAGGTTAATCTACAAATTGTACTTCTGGTGACATTTCTATTACTCACTCAGAGCAGTGATTGAACTGGTTGATGACAATCCGAAATCCTTCACTTTAAGCCCCTTATGCTGACCTTTTTTCAATCTAACATATTGTAGGATTGTAATTATTATATTACTTACATGTGGATTTTGTTAATCACCTCTAGAGTGCTGGATTTTGCCCAGCACTCTAGAGTGATGTTGTTAGAGCTTTTTATTTGCAGACCAGGTCCAGACTGGTCACTGCACATTTGTAATACAGATTTTTTTTTCTTATTTATTAGAATATTGTGAAAGATGTAAATATAAATGTGAGGAAGGACTCTAGATAATAAATTGCACTTTATTTTGAGACTCCACCCTCTTTTCTTCTAATAAAAGACATTCAGCAATATAATTCATCAAATATATATTAAATTTCTAGGACTGCCCAGGTGCTATGTTATACTTCATGAAGAGAAGTTAAGACATGGCTCCAGCCTTCACAAGGCTTGATGTCCAATGGGAGGATGAGTTATATATTGTCCGGGATGTGTGTATATATACACACATATGTATATCTATCTATCTATATAGATGGATAGATATTAAGTATATATATATATATATATATAAAGTACATTTAAGTTTTGAATTTGCCATATTATAGTCAAGTGACACTTCAGCAGTTAGAAAGAAAAGGAGGGCATTGCCAAGACAACTATATCTTTTCATGTATGAAACCTATGAAACTTTTTTGAGGAGCCATGTATCAGTTCAAATCCTACAGGAGTCACAGGCAACATGCTAGGAAGGATTTATGGAAGTAAAAAGGGGAGGAATTTGAAGAGGACAGAGTTCCTAGGGACAATGTTGGTTGCCCATTTGTGCAACTCCTTTACTTAGGCAAGGGAGGATTGCCTAGAAAAAACTTAGTCTCATTGCAGGTCTGAGAAAAACATGGCCAACCAGATAGAGTGACTGGGGGCATTAGTTCCTTGACACACTTAGCCATTGGAGGGGGGCTGCCCAGGGGAAGCAAGGGGCCAGTACTGCATGTAATCAGGTCATGTGAAAAAATGTAGAAGAAAGAGGATAGAAATAAATATAGAAAGATGAATAGTTGGCATATGGAAAGGTGTGATGGGATTTTAATTTGATGTGGAAAGAGATGGAAAAAATTTAGGGAATTTTCTAAAACGTGCCCATCTTAATTTGAAAAAAAGTATTAATGATTCCTCAGGCTCTTTGGGAAGAATGATTGTTAGAACAAAAGCTGGAACTGGGGTTGGCAAAGAAAGTTTGGGAAACTTCCTTGGTTCTTTACTGTCTTATGAAAAGATCAGCCTTTGCCTTTAAAACAATTAATTGAATTTACTTACATGTTATATGAGAAAATAGAAATTTAATAGTAGGGAGAGACTACATAAAGAATACAGAGAATTCTCTTGTACCCAATCTACTGAGCATTAATAAAAGCTACATCTGTCAGCTTTTTTTTCCATTTGTTGTGTTTATGTAACATCCAAATATTCCAAGTTAATTTCCTCTTCTTTCTTTCCCTCTTTCATAACTGACTTCAATAACCTTTCTCTTTATGCATCCACGAGAAGTACAATAATGTTGTTCTCCAAAGGAAAACAAATGTACTAAGTTGACTGAGAAGTTTTGACAAAACAAGCTACTTCAAAAGAGAAATAAATGTTGAAAATGATATAGGTAGGTGGATCACCCTCTTTGGTATCCTAAAATACTTTCATCATTTGGCTATCTGCTTCTAAGTATTTTATTTGAAACAAGATGTTTCATTGTTCCTCCTTGTCTATCCAGAGGATACACTAAAGACTTGCAAATATAAATGCACAGGCCAACTGGTTCATCCCCATGCCTTCAAAATTTCTACACTTTGGACAAGAAAATCCTAGCTCCAGTTCAGGTTTATAAAGTGTCTTATTAAGTACCTGACAATTCTCCTGTTCTTGGGTATAACTAATATGCATTGAGAATCATAGACACTAAAAAAGTGTTTTCTTCTTTTGTTGAGTTCAAAATAATATTTTGCTTTGTAATACTAGTAATTCTATACCCTTCTTTCATTCCTTTACTTAAATATGATAAGTCACCCATTAAAACATACCAGAGTATAATGTAACCTCCAAAGGCCTCACTTTTGTTTGACTTTTATAATCTTATACTTTATTAGAACCATTCTATAGTACTTTTCTTCAGTTTTAATTTCCTGAATAACTTAAAATTAAAACTACCCATAGGTACTTCAGGAAATAAATGCCCATGTAGCTGGGTTTTAAGACATAGTTATCTTGACTTGAATTTTACTTCAACACGTTTGCTGTTACAAGATGATTGATGGTAGATTAAAAGGTTAGATAATTTCATTTCAATGAATTAAAATTAAGTATATGGACCACTCTTGCATCAGGAAGGCTATAGTTTAAAATTGTAATGAAACCTACAGTTTAAAGCCTCCAGCTTTAGCACAAAAGACTGAAAGTTTAAAAACAACTCAAAGGTAGACTTTTTATAGAATTACTTCATTTTATGGAAATGCAAATGCATTTTGATGTTGATAACCAGGATGTTTCATGTTTATAAAATATATATGTATTATAATAGATTACATATTTAACATACATAAATATTTGATATTAAAAATAGAAATAGACATCTACTTAACATAAAGCTATGTATATAACATTTTGTATTTTAAAACTATGCATATTTAAGAAAATATTTTACACATTGCTTATAGCTATTAAATTATAAAGATTAGAATGTTAGTAATGATTGGATTTTTTTGCCAGAAAGTTTTAAACATATCCTATTATTAATATATTACATCTTTATCTGTTAACTCTACTTGCATGTTGGCTGAATTTCCATCAAAGATGCTTCCAACTGTATGTTGAAACTGAGATTGGAATTCTTTTATCATGTAACAGAAAAATAGAATTCTGACCTATTAAATCTGTTCATTCTATTTTCATTAAATAATTTGACTTTTCCCATTTTTTTTTTTTATTATTTCAGGGATAGAGTTAAACAGAGTTGATTTTTGTTAAAGAGAAATGCCTCTGAAGAGGAAGTGACCTTTTATGTGGGAAGTTAGCAGGAATGGATATGCAAATTTGAGTATTCAGATTAATGCCTCATTTTGCTAGAGGGATATTTTGTTGAAATAGATGCCAGACTACCTAAAGTCTAAGAACTTGATAAAAATGCAGAAAACTGTTTCAGACCTATTGAATTATAGTCTTTGGAAAATGGAGGCAAGGAATTGGCATTTTAATATCACCCATATGCAAACTTTACTTTGAGTTTTAAAGCTTTGAAAAAAAATAAGAAGAACCAATTTATATGTAATTACTAGATTTTACATTCAAGAACAAAATTGAAAAAATAATTAGAAATACATACTGCAGACCATGTTTTTTATATAAAAAGAATTATTAATATACATGATTTAAAGAAGAAATATATATTAAGACTGAATAAAATGATTATTGATAGATATCCTCTTTATAATTTAATCAGTGAAAATTTTAATGCTTACATGATAAAGCAAAGTTCAACACAAACTCTTATCTGAGTTATTCTGTGTAATCACTATTAACAGGCACAACAGGTAGGTTACTGAAACAACTGTGAATCTGCAGTGGAAAAATTTAAAATAATAAATGTAACTTTCATTCAGATTCTAAGGTGTTAATATTTCTCATACTTAGCAATGTAAGACTTTTCCTTCTCTCTATATTTAATGTTACTGATTTCAGAAGCTTTATATTACCTGTTGAAAAATTCAAATGATAAAAAAGGAAAATGAACCTCTTTTTTGTTTCTTCTCAGTAGTTATGCTAGGCAGTATTTAATATCAGGAAGGGGCTAAATCTTGTTAGTGGCTTTAAACTTTCCTTTGGGATAAATATTTGTTAATTTAGTCCATAATAACACATGTACTTCTATATAACATGTAAAAACCTCTACATGGAAAGCAATCATTATTCATTTATTATTTTTTTTAATCAGCACACAGAGAATTTCTAAGGAAGAGAGAAAAAGGGAAAAGAAATGCATGCATGGGCACAGGCTGTCAGGGTAGTTCCCAATCATATTTTGTTTAAGATGTATTTTTGTACTGATTATGTACAGGGTTGACCAAAAAAAAAAAAAAAATGCCAATTACTCAAAATGCTCTTAAAGCATTCTGGACCTTACAGTGTTAGGGGTTGGATGGAAGCTGATGATTTCTGTCAAGAGGTTCTTGTCTTGGGCCTCCCTGGTGGTGCAATGGGTTGAGCGCAGCACTGTGAAGCATCCATGGCACAGCAGCTCTAGTTCATCCCATGCCAGGGAGGGGACCCACATAGCGCAGCAGACTTCTCCTGCCTCGCCCACTGCTCCCCTCAGCAGTGTATTTAGTTGATCTGCCTGTTCTGTTCCCCCCTCTGTCTCTTGTGAATCCTCACCTCCCGCACCTCTGACCTGTACCCCAAATCTTGTATGTATAAATAAATAAATATTTTTAAAAAGAGGTTCTTGTCTTGATATAATAGGAAATCTGCACTGTATTCACAATCCGACATATTCCTATAAAGTACTGTCTTTTTGACAACCCCAGGATTTTTCAGAAAAGCAGAGCAATTAGTGCCACAGATTCTTTATTAATTAATCTGCTTAAATCTGTTCCCATTAGTATTGTTTATTCTTAGCCTCCATAAGGGTAAAAAGGCAACAATTTAATTAGAGGAAATTTCCCCACAGTAAATACGTGTAATGATTTCTTTACCATAAAGGAGTTTTGTGGTCTGCAAAAAGCAAATTCAGTAAGAAAGGAGATGGTCTATTATAGGGTGTGAAAAGCACTAGCATGAGATAAAGTTGCTCATTCTCAGTGTGGCCTGGAAAGTAAGGGAGAATTGAGCAGACTTGAAACTGGCTTGATCCTTCTTAAGCAGGGACTAATCCTATGATTTTGATTCAAGCTACTGTTTTTAGTAACTAGTAAAACATTAATTACAAAATATTTAGATGTGATTTTTAAATCATTGGCAAACTGAATGATATTTCAAATTCATTTTTTGTTATCTTGTGCTTTTTACTCCACTGACAAGCAATATAAAAACCAAGGAGTGTCCTGGCGTTGAAGTAACTTCTATTTATTTGGGATGTTGGGGAGAAATTGAGGTATCTAGAAAGATATTATTATCTATGTTACTCTTTTCATTAAATATCTTTTTTTTTTTTTTTGGTCAGAAAATATATTTTCAGTCACTTAAGAAATGTACTAGTAAATGGTTTAAAAATGTTTTAGGAAAATTTAAGTTAAATGCATTTTATTGTATGTTTTAAAGAGCATTAATTGGGAATCACTGTTTTTTTTTTTTTTTAGTGTTCAGATTTACTCTAAAGCATCTACACCTTTAAAATGTTAGGAAAGAGATAAAAGCTTAAGGAAAGAATCTTTTATTGTTAAAAGACAATCTGAAACATTAAATTTTTTAAAAAGATTTATTTGTACATGCAAGAACTGGGGTACAGGCCAGAGGCACAGGATGTGAGAGGATTCACGAGAGACAGTGCGGGGAGCAGGAGGGGCAGATCGACAGAAGTACACTGCTGAGGGGAGCAGTGGGCAAGACAGGAGAGGTCTGCTGGGCCTCTCCCTGTCTGGGGATTGAACTCAAGCTGCTGTGCCATGGATGCTTCGTAGTGAGGCGCTCAACCCATTGCACCACCAGGGAGGCCCCATATTAAAAATTGTAAGACTTAGTTTGAGTAAAAATTGATTCTAATCGACATCATTCAGTCTAACAGCTATAAAAAAATCTCCCAAGAGCCATACAAAATAAAGAGACTTTTACAACCAAGAGGGAACGTGAAGTTTTGCTGGGCACGGCTGGTTTTTGCAAGATTACTTTCATTTATGGGACATCAAGTGTCTATCAGGTAGATTACCTAACTAGTGCTGATAAGGTGATTACTGTTCAATTGGCTTGAGTTTGCATTTCTGGGAGATTTGAAACTAAGTTATTTGGGTTTGATGTGGGGTTTATCATAAGCAAAGCCATTTTGGGCCTCTATTCTTGTTTTTAATAGGGTGTAGCTAAATTTTCTTTAGAGATCTCTCTGGTTAGATACAATGAAAGTTTTTTTTTTTTTTTTTAAGATTTATTTATGCATACAAGAATTGGGGTATAGGCCAGAGGTACAGGGGGTGAGAGGAATAACTAGAGACAGAGTGGGGAAAGAACAGATGAATCTATGGACGAGACAGGGGAGGTCTGCATGTGGGTCAGTCCCTGGCTGGAGATCAAACTTGTGCTGCAGTAGCTACCAATAGCTTCATAATGCTGACCCTTAACACCCTACACCAAGGAGATTCCACAATGAAAGTGTTTAATACAAAGTCTTACTACTGTGGCATTATTTGGAGAAAATGACAAGTAAGACATAAAAATATTCTGATGGGAAGAATCCTTCATATTTTCATGTGTTGGGTTAATCCCGGGTTCAGATACTTGTATTTTATATTTTTAAGTATATAGTGAAGAATTAAATATGCCACTTTGGTAAATATTTGAAAAAGGATATATTTGCATATTTCTGCTTTCAACTATTGCTAGATGCTTTTAAACTGTAAGCAACGTGTGAGTCAGAAGTGAGTTGGAAATTAAGGATCAAATAGATCTGTTCTGATGGTGACTTTACCACTTACTGTTTAAACAGGAACGGACTAATTTTTCTGAATTCCAATTTTCTTATGTGTAACATGGAGATAATATCCAACTTTTACAGACATTGCAAACTCTTATAAGCATTGTGAATAAATGTAAAAAATGTGGCACCTACATGTTAAACACATTAAATCTAGTTTACTTTCCTTGTAATCCTTGATAAAGACCATATTTTAGGCATCTCTGTATATCTTTTATCATAATGCATATTCCATGTGTCACGCAATGCTAACTTTTGTTGATAGCTGAGTTTTGGAAAAATATTACTAATGAGTAAGTTTTACATAAAAGTCACATTTTTAGAACATTCTCTTACCTTAAACATTAGAAGGATTTTAATAGAAAAAAATTAATGAGGTAACATTTTTAAATTATTTTATTTTTTAATTGAGGTAGGTAACATTGGTTTACAATAACACGTATTATTCAGAGATCACATCTCTTAAGATGTTTATTACTACACCATACCCACAGCTAAGGCACACATAGTCCTCTACTATAGTCCTTTGTGCCCCCTCCTACCTTTGTTCTTCCCTCTCTCCCTCTGCCACTGATATTCTGTTTTACAGTCAGATTTCTAGGTGTTTTTTTTTTAATTGTTGTTGTTGTCTTTATCTAATTGTTTTATTTAGAGAACTAAATTCCACATATGAGTGAAACCATTTAATTTTTGTCTTTCTCCTTCTTATTTTGCTAATCATTATCTCTTCCAATACCTTCATGTTGTTTCAAATGGTGAGTTCTTTTTTTTTAATAATTACAAAATAGTTAAGTATTCGAGTAGTAATTCCATTCTGTATCTATACTACATCTTCTTATTCCATTTATTCATTCATCTGTGCTTGGGCACTTATGTTGCTTCAGTGACTAGCCTATTGAAAATAGTGGTGCAGTAAACATAAGAGTGCGTATATCCCTTGAAATTTGTGCTTTATAGTCTTTGAGCAGAAATCTAGGAGTGAAATTGCTTGATCATATGGCAAATATATTTTTAATATTTTGAGAAACACACATACTGTTTTCCACGGGTGCTGGGACAATCTACCTTTCCTACTGATGTCTGTATAAGTGTTCCATTTTCTCCACATCCTAACTAGCACTTACTGTTTCTGATCCTTTTATTATGAGCCATTCTCACAGTTGTAAGATAATATCTCATATGGTTTTGATTTGCATTTTCTTTATGGTAAATGATGATGAACATGTTTTTGTGTGCTTGCTGGCCTTCTGTACATCTTCTTGGGAGAAATTTCTGTTACCTCTGTGCCCATTTTTTGTTGTTTTCTTTCTTTTAGTTGAGTTATATGAATTCTTTATAGACCTTGGACATCAGCCCCCGTCAAATGTATGGTATGCAAATATGTTCTCTTATTCGATAGGGTGCCTTTTTCTTTTTAATGATGGTTGAAGTGGTTGTACAGAAGCTTTTTGGGTTGATGTAATCATCCCACTTTCTTATGTTTGCTCTTGTTTTCCTTGCATTCGAGAGAAATTCCCAAAGATCTCACTAAAACCAATGTTGTGAAGCATTTGTCTATGTTTTCTTTTATGTATTTTATGACTTCAGGTCTTATATCCAAACCTATAATTCATTTGGACATATTTTGTGTATATGATGAGAGAATATGATGTGAGCTAGTGGTCTGATCTTTTTCTTGCTTGCTTACTTTCTCTCTCTCTCTTTTTTCTTTTGCATGTGATTATCTAGTTTTCTCAATACTATTTATTTGTGCAATATGTAATCTTAGCTCCTTAGCTATAGATTGCTTTTCCGTATAATGTGTGTTATTTCTGAGCTCTGGAATCTATTTTGTTGATCTCCGTGTCTATTTTTATTCCTGTACCAAAATATTTTGATTACTATAGTTTTGTAGTATGGTTCGAAGTGGGGGGGGTATGATACTTCTGCTCTTTGTGATTTTGTCAGAATTGTTTTGGCTATCTGGGGTCTTTTGTGGCTCCATATAAGTTTAATCATGTTTCTTCAATACCTTTGAAATTTGCAATTGAAACTTTGATAAGGATTGTACTGACTCTTAGTGTTATTTGGGTAAGATGGCCATTTTAACAATGATAATTCTTCAATTCATAAATAAGGAATAGTTTTTCATTTCTTTGTGTTTTCTTCATTTTTTGAAATAATCTATTTGCTTTCTTTGTGCAGATCCTTCACCCCCTGTGTTAAGTTTACTGCTAGGTATTTAATAAATTACTTAAGGGAGAGTTTTATCATGAAAAAAATATATACTGTAAAATATTATTCCTAAAGTTATATTCTCATTCAGAAATCTTATGTCAGTTTGTATTGTAAAAATACAAAGTAACTTGGAAGACTGACCCTCTTCTAATGATGACTGCTATAAATTTTAGTTCCTTAAAACACAACTTTTCCTACTTCCCAATCTGATAGCTAGAGATTTAAATTAATAGGTGCCTTATATACTATTCTAATTATTTTTATATACTAGTTCTAACATTTTAAGTATAAAATTAAAAGAACAGAAGTCTTTTCATATCAAATCAACGTTCATTAAACTTGGTGAAATAAAATCTGCTCTACCCCAACAAATATAAACTTCTGTAACTTCATATCAATTATTTAAATCACCATCTCCTCATTTCTAAAGTAGCAGGCATAGTAGATAACATTCATCAGTGGACATTTTGAAGTTCAAAACTAAAATTTATTTTAAAGTTTTATCATCTGAGCCATACTATGGTGTGTTATTTAGTAGAATCTTTAGTCCTTACAGAATCCTAGCCTATATGTGACAAGTTTAGTAGGTTCCAAATTCAATTCTTACTGCTATGTTGGAGTTGTTCAGGCAAAATCTTAAACCAGAATATAATTTCAGACAACAGAATGAAATATACATATACATAACATATATATAACATATATACATATATAAAGGTGCATTGTATATATATATGTTATGTATATATAAAAGATAAGTACTTATTTACAGGTATTTTAAAATTTGGTAAATAAAAAAGCTACTGTTTTTCTAAGTGAACATAGCCAAATTCTTGCTGTTTTTCAAAAAAGTAATTGTGGTACAGTGGTATGGCAGGAGCATTTGCTTGTTTTTCTTTCTTTTTTTAACCTGCCACCATTTAGTCCAATTGCAATGAAAGAATGATTAAGTGCATAATTAACATCATGTAAAGATGCTTCATTACAGTTTCCTGACAAGATACCAAATCCTTTGAATTTTATGTGATAATTAATCCCAAGATCAAATGTCAACATAATCCCTTCTTGACAGCTTAGATACTTGTCACTCTCTCTTAAACCAAGCAATCCTTTAGATTCATTCAAATTCCATTTCCTTAGATATAGCTATCAGCATCCACCTATCTTTATATCTTTCTGTCTTTAACTGCCTTCTATTTACCTATCTATCTATCCACCTATCAACATTCATCTATTCTTTACATTTTTCTGTCTTTAACTACCATCTAACTATGTCTGTCTGTCTGTCTGTCTATCTATCTATCTATCTTGTCTATATATTCATCTATCTAATCTATTTATACAGATACATACAAACACAGGCAAAAAAAGACGCATGTATTTTTCCCTTTGAATACCCTAAGAGATTGTTGAAATATTTGCCATTTGTTTCTCTGTATAGTACTCTAATCAAATACATAAAACAATATATAAGGTTGACAAATTATGCCTTTTGGGAAAATATAAAATTGGAAAAAAATCTGAGGGGAAAAGACGTTTATCTTGATTACTAGACTGAAGTCTCAGTAGTCTAGGATTATTGTAAGTAAAATTGATTTTGTTCATGATTTGATTTTAATCTAGTTTAGCAGAATCATATTCTACTAGGAACGGATATTTAATTTAGTACATTATGATGAAAAGACTTCAGTTCAAAGAAGTTTAATGCATTTGATTTGATAAAGATCTGTATGATGATTAGGTTTTTCAAAATAGTTATTCCTTGATATTTTACTGCTATTTAAGTAATTTCCTCAATTCATATTATTTATATTAAATATAGAAATATTTTAGGCTCTTGTACTGCTACTCAAACTGATTGTAAAACACATTAATTTAGAAAGAAATAAATAGGATTTAAAATTTGCTGCCAGGGTTTTGTTTTGTTTTTTATGATCTAGAGATTTTCAGAGAAACCACTTGCCATAGAATGTGTTGGAGCTGTCTAGCTACAGTTGTAAACAAGGGTCTATGGAAACCAATCTCCTGTAATTTTCCAGTCTACTGTTTTTCAATATCAAGGAGTTAGAACACTTGGCAATTTTGAAGATGCTGCTCAATAGAGGTCTCTAGTACTTTAACAGTTGGGACCAGATGGGACTATTTTCTGAGGTTAACTCCAAGGCCAGGAGAACTATTCAAGCAAAGGAAAGAGACAAAAGGGGAAATTCACAGGGTGGAGTATCATATTTATTTTTCTAGTGAGTAATTTAAACCAAAATGTTCTCACTTTCTCTCCATTTTCCCTATAGGTTCTTGCCACTACATAAGTATGTCAATTCATTGTATTCCCTGTAGCTATGAAACCTACTTATAGTATGGTTTTGAGTAATAATGAATATAGAGTGTCTACTTTTTATTCTTTTAAGTTAAGTCTTTTCTTTCCTCTTTTGGTAAATAAATGTTAAAACCACCTTGGCTCTAAATCATTAATTTGTTTCACGGTCACATTATTTTATTATATAAAATTCAAAGTCTGACTAAAATTGTTGTGTGGATAGCATATATTTCATTCTTGTTTTTAAAGTGAAGAATTAGATACTGATTAAGACCTAATGGGATAGGGCCTCCCTGGTGGAGCAGTGGGTTAAGCAACACACTATGAAGCAAACCACAGCCACTACAGCGCGAGTTCGATCCCTGCCTCTGGCCTGGGAGGGGACCCACATGGCGCAGCAGACCTCTGTTTCTGCCTGTTCTGCTCCCCACTCTGTCTCTGGTGAATCATCTCACCCCCCCCACAATCTGGCTGTACCCCAGTGCTTGTATACATAAATAAAAAATTCTGTTGAGTCTCAAGTGTATTTAGTAGACTAAATGGAACTTGAATAATACCTAGCTGTCAGAGTTTTGTTGTATGTATTAAAATTATGCAAAGTAGGTAGGCACTTTCCCAAACTTAGCACACAGTTCACCCATAATAAATGGTGGCTGCTTCTTTTGATGTTTATGCTTCCTGACTCCCTTTGTGGTTAGAGCATCCCTTGTGAATAGTACGCAATGAATTGTGGGCGGAAGTGAGGTTTATACATGCTGGGCTGGTGCATGTAATTGCTTGTGGGAGATTGTTCAGAACTCTCTATTTCTCTCTACCATGGCAACCAGCAATGTTTCAGGTAGTATTTGCTTCATCAGCTAAGAGTCCAATGTGAGTGCAAACCATTAACAATCTCTAACTGACCTGAGAAGGACTTACAACATGAGTGAATCTTTATTTTGCTGTAAAGCATTAGGTTTTGAGGGCTGTTTACCACAGTATATCCCAGCTTATCCTGATTTACATAACCTGTAAGTAGATATAACATATAATGCCAATATTTTCCCAGTTCTTCAAGACTACTTACCACAAATTGTGACCTTGATTAAGAAACTTTAATGCATGTTTCCTAGTTTGTTTCTCTTCCTTTTTAGGAGAAAAACACATTACTCTCTAACATATTAGGGAAAAAAAAGCTATATCATAAATTTAATTAAGCTGAAGAATGGTTAGCTAATTTCTCCACAACTGTCTTAAGAAAAAAATCATTCCCATTTTGTCTGATTTCAGAATAATTTTGTTTCACTAGATTGCTGTGTAAAAAATAATTCTATATAATTTTGCAAGTTTTTAAAAAAATTGAACAGTTTTAAGACCAGCACTCCAGATGTTATATGGAACATACAATTGTTCATAGCCCCTAATGATTATCTTTTCCCTTTTTCAACATATATATATCTGCCTTTGAACATGTGAGCTAACAATATGCAATGTGCAATATGCTCATACAGTGAAATGGAAAGAGGTATGCTTGCCTTTTATATCATCAAAGATGGCTAACATTGTAGAAGCAATCTTGCATTCTCTGCAAATTTCTCCCCTACCATTCAAGGGAACTGCCAGATAACTGTAGCATGTTTATGCCCATTCTGATAAACACTAGGATTTTTCTGGCAACATGCTGAGGATTTGGGGTGCAGGTCACAAACTTAAATGTGTTGTGTTTTTCTGCCTTATTTTAATCTACATATCTAATCTCTCCAATTTATTGTCTATGTTTCGCTCGGTTTGGGACAAATAAGAGTGATAGTGGTACCTTGAATTCCTGTCACTTGGGACCTGGTGAGACAGTGTAAGACACATCACCCAAGATGAAAGTGGGGAGCGCTCCTTCATCCAATGTCTTATCAGTAATCTTTGACTTCCACCAGCTGGAACTGCAGGAGTGCTTCACTCCATCTCCCCCCTCCTCAAGATTCAGGAGTAATGAGAATTCCCCTGCTGTTCCAGCCTGCGAGTCCTGTACTGAGATTACATCAGTTCATTTAGCTGGAGCTTTTCAGGCACTCCTTGGCAGGAATTGATTTCCTTATTTTGGTCCCCTTGCTTTTGGATTCTGTCCAAAAAGACAGATCCAAGGAAGTGAATTCTGCCCTTACAAGGTCTGTTTCAGATAATTACCTGAAAATGTTAGAGACTGTAAGGCATTAGGGAGGTTGTTTTTCTTTATCTGTAAATTCCCTAAAAACATGTCTATAATGCACTTCAAAACAAAGTGCATTTCTTTCTGGGTGTTTGTTGAGAGTTAAGAGTACTGAAGAGAAACCAGAGTTAATTGATTTGCTTTTCAAGTTGTTTTACCAGAAAGTTTCTCAAAGACAAAAGCTTCCAAAATATTAACAAAAAGGTACATTGAAAAAATATATAACTTGTATTTTTAAACCAATCTTTCGTTCATCAGTCATGATGTCATTTCAAATATATTTCCTGCCAGTTATCAAGCCACATGTTTACATACAAATATAGCAATTACATCATACCTGTACTATATATCTGCACAGACATCTGATTACTACCTTGCTCCTGCTTTCAAACGTCACACAGTTCAACTGGTATTAGTTTTCTGCTCATTTGACTGATTCCATAACTTGCCAGAAAGGGCTTTGTGGAGGGTAGTAAATTTGTAGAAAAACTATATCTATTGATAACTGCTATGCTAGGAGGCCAGGGTTTGAGCTCAGGTACCTCTCAATTGCTCGGCTAGGGGAATGGACAGAGTAGGAATGCTAAGGAAATAGGTGGAGGCTTAACCTTTGTTTTTGTTTTTTTTTTTTTACTTCTACTAAATGATACATATACACATTTTTCATATTACATCTTACATAATGTAATCATGTGAGAACAAAAACAGTATTAAACTTAAAAAAAAATCATTTGACATGTCAGCTATAACAAATACAGCTTTATTTTTGGATTTTTTAAAATAAAAACAACAAATAGGACTACCAAATTTTGTTCATCAAACACAATACTCTTACTTTCTCCCCAAAGAATTTAAGTAAGAAGGTTCTAGTTTAAATGGTCTGAAAGGAATGAATTATAAAAGAGACATTGTAGAAGGTTCATATGCTCTGACCCATGAAGACTCATGGAAGGAGAATCCACATCATCCAAGAAATGATTCAAGGATGGATGGGATAGTTCTATATTATTTTTGATGTTCCACTTGTGTCTGAGTCAGTGAATGTTGCTCTCAAATTGATTTACAGAAACTAATTTGGGAAGAGAGGAGGAAATAAGCAAAAAGGCTTATTTGAATGTCATCATATTTCTATTATATGGTGATAATTGTCAGAATTGTGGTGCTGGTGGTGAGAATAGAAATGAAGGGATTGATAAAAGAGTCATTTCAAAACAAAACAAAAATAATACCCAGGTCTTAGAGAGTGATTAGCTATGACAGGCAGGTGAGAAAAAAGAATTGAAAGCATTTATTATTTGTGAAATGACATGGAAGACAAGGAGGAAAAAAAAAAAAAAAACCTTCAGACATGAAAAATTTAACAGGTATTTGTGGTTGAAAGATCCTAGACTTGAAACTCAACGCTTCTTCTCTGAGTTTGGTGAAATTACCGAACTTTTCAGCATCTCTATTTCCTCTTGAGAAAATTGGACTACTATGAAATTTATATGGGATAAGATATGGGAAATACCCACCATCTATGGTCTCTTTTATTCCTCTGGAATGCCAGGCAGGGTTCAGGTACATATGCTTGACCTTATAAACACCATACAGGAAAATCCTAAGATACTTGTCTTTTATTCTGACTTATAATTGTGAAGGCCAGTGATATGAAGAACCTGTCATGTTTAGTCCACTAAGGCTGCTACAACAAATTATCAGAGTGGGTGACTTATAAACAAAAGAAATTTATTCACAGATCTGAAGTCTAGAAGTCTGAGATCGAAGTTTTAGAATGGTTGGGTGAGGACCCTTGTCCAGGTCAGACTTCTTTCTGTGTGCTGGATGCACCAGCCTCTGGTGCATGACTTATTTTTCATTCTTGATCATATAAAAAGAAGGGCTACTAGTTACATTTACGAGGACTCTACTCTCTTGACTTACACACCACCAAAGGCCTCATCCCTAATACCTAGTTGTCTCTGGGAATAGGACTTAGTGCATGTATTTGAGGGAACACAGATATTCAGACTATATTGGCCTAGCGTCACACAGATAATGAGCAGCATAATTAGAATTCATATTCTGGTATCTGAATTCAGAACCTCACTTCCTGTTACACAGCTGGCACTCAATAAATAGCATTTCTCCACTTTGTAAATAGTGTCTGTTGTTCTTTCAGAACATAAAATAAAAGTGGTGGGCTCTCATCCTAGGAAAAGAAGAACTTATATAAACAAAACGTTATGTTATGAATGTTCTTCAAGCAGTAAAAACCTCTGAGAAATTGATAGCTTCAAATTTAATTTCTATAAAATTGAAGAAAAATTTGTTTTTCAAGTTTAACTTAAATTTTATTATTTTTTTAAAGATTTATTTATTTATGCATACAAGAGCTGGGGTACAGGTCAGACTCGCGGGAGGTGAAAGGATTCACCAGACAGAATGGGGAGCAGAACAGGCAGACTGACTGAAACACACTGCTGAGGGCAGCAGCAGGCCAGGCAGGAGAGGTCTGCCTCACCATGTGGGTCCTCTCCCTGGCCGGCAGCAGGGATAGAACTCTGTGCTGCAGTGGCTGCGGTTTGCTTCATAGTGTGTTGCTTAACCCACTGCGCCACCAGGGAGGTCCTAATTTAAATTTTAAATAAAAAAGAAAATCAGTTCAACACTAGAAATAAATGTATCCTTTCATTCAAAGTTTATTAGACTTCCTGTGTTCCTGTTTGATTAGGCAAATATTAAGTAGCTTCATTATTTTCTTAAAAGGACATTTAGATCCGCATGCACAGGGATTCTCTTCTAAAGATAGCCACATGATGACTTTCATTCCTGTCATCCAGTGCTCAGTTCAAATGCCAGAAGTGCTCCCTGACCCACTACTTTATCAACAGTCACCCTCCATATCATGTTGCATTCTACTCTGCTCTACTTTTTATAGTTATTATAATTAACTGCTTGCACATTACAATATTATTTTTATTTTTTTTCCCTTTTTCCCTATTACAATGTGAAATTCATGAGGTTCTGACCTTTTTTGATTTGTTCTTTGTTTTCAGTACCCTAAGCAATGCTAACACTCAGTAGGTAGTAAACAGCTATTGTAAAATGAATGAAAGTGTTTGCAGGTAGCAGGCAGTTAAATAGGAAGAACAGGGCCTTCCTGGTGGGGCAATGGGTTAAGCAATGCACTATGAAGGAAACCCAGTGCCTGTAGCTCCAGTTCCATCCCTGCAGCTGGTGGGGGAGGGGACCCACATGGTGAGGCAGACCTCTCCTGCTGTACCCGCTGCTCCCCTCATTAGTGTATTTCAGTAGATCTGCCTGTTTTGCTCCTTACTCTGTCTCTAGTGAATCCTCTCACCTACCCTACACACCTCTGGCCTGTTCCCCAGTTCTTGTATGCATACATAAATAAATATTTTTAAAAATTTAAAAAATAAATAGGAACAACAGTACAAACAGCAGGTTTAGACTAACAAAGGAAAGATAGAATAGGAAAGAGGGCAGAGGTGAATCGGAATTTTTGTTTCAAGATGCTTGAGTGACCTTGCTGGAGCTCAGATTCACCTATTGAAAAACTGTGGAAAGAGAGGAAGAGAGAGAAGAATGAAATTAATGTTCTTGAAACACCCTTGCAGGCAAGGTGTTTATCTACCAAATACCCCTTAGACACAAGATGCAGTTGGAAGACACTCCTATAAAAACTACACCTAAAAACATGTGGAATACACTTATTTATTTGCAGATTAGTCTCATCCAGCTAGTTTTAGAATGCGACCTACCTGTACCCTCATCTCTATAGATAAAAGCCCCTTTCTCACGTTTCTTAATGTGTAGAAAATATTAATTCAATTATTTGTTAATCTTTGAGGATTAGAGGTGAGCTAGTTATAGTGTTACTACTTAACATAAATGTTACTGTTATTTAACATTATCCATGTTTTCAAAGCATAAAAGTTTTTCACTCTCCTTTATAGTAACAATTCTGTGGTGGGAGTAAACATGTGTAGTTAAGCTCAATTATAGCTCCTGGTTTATCCATTGTGATGTCCTGGACTGGACCATGGCTCTGGCTCTGAGGAGGACAGTGCTGTGAAAAATGGGGAGCATGCTGAGTAGGCTGGAAACTTAAAATGAGGTTGGGTTTAAATTCACAGCTGAGACTTGTATACTTGGCAAAGGGGACATGAAGTCACTATGGTAAGATAAGGAACATTCAGTCATATCCTGCAAAAAAGCTAAGATACTGGTTTTATGGCTCTTACTTAAATGCCGAGAACTTTTTCTTGGATGATGTATGTTCATATATGAGTGTGTATTTGTGTATCTTAGACACAGAACTACACAGGTATGTGTGCATATAGAGTAAATGTTATTCTTTCACAATAGTTGGATTAAAAAATGGATTATGGAAAATACAAGGATTTTGAAATAATGTTTCTTATGATTTTATAAGCTATTTTAGGCATAGTAATATTTAATTTGAATATAAACTGGGACTATATAAATAATTATTGGGTTTTTATTTTTATTCATAATTATACAATCATAGCAAATAAAACTGAGTCAGGGAAAAAACACAAAGTTGTAAGCAAGAAAGAAAAAGGGAAAAAAGAGTGCAGCACATTTTATTTATGGGCTTCTTATATGCTAGCCATAATGGTTGTCCATTTGGGATGGTAATACTATTTATGCTTAGAGGTAACATAAATGGTAAGCATCTTCTTTATTTTTAGAGGAGAGGAAACAAAATTTCTGGGGCATTCAATCACGTGGCCATGGTCAAATTTATAGTTATTGATAGAAACAGAATTCAGACTTTGATCCTTCTAAATTCAAAGTTCATTTTTTATTATTTCTGGTCTTATCCACCTTTCTTTCCCCCGTTTTCCAAAAGGTAATGTTACCTTGTTTGTCTAGTTGTTATTACATATAATTTACAAAATGCCATTAAAGAATAAGTCTAATTTAGTACTTGGAATTCATGATTGTCTCTCAACTACAGCAAATACATACTTCATAGGTCTGGCATTTCTGCTTTTGATGAATAACTAACTAGAGCTGATGACATTTGACCTGTAAGATGCACATTTTTATTATTTCCCAGAATTTTCATCATGAGAATTGCTCATCATCTTAGTCATTTCTCTAGATCACTTGCCAATGAATAAGAAGTCAGTATGATGCAAGAAAATATGATTAACTTAAAAACTGTTGTTTCCTTCTGGGCTACTACCATTCATATATTCATTCACTGAACAGATACATAGTGAATGCTTACCTGTGTGGAATGTTTGCCAGGCCTTGACCTGATCCTTATAGATCCTAAGAGCTTCTCCAAGGGTTGCAAACACAAATTTGTAGACAGATAATATAAAGAAGAGTAATGGGTATATGTGTCCTCTATAATTATCCAGAATACTCCTGCCACATGTAAACGTGTAGTTGCTACTCATCTTCCACCCATTGTTGCGATGTAGTGATGTCTCTAAGGACCACCTGAAATGTAATTTTTCAGAATAAAAATAATTCTAAATTTTTATTAGAAGTCATTTTTGTTGTTTACTAGTTATCTATGAAACAAATACATTCATCTGTAGCCTAATGCTTCAAAATGTATTGTCAATGGATGTTATATTAGTTAATACATTTTGAGTGCTTAAAGAACTTAGGTCATTGGACCTTTAGAGTTTAGGAACCAATAGAGGTTAATATTTATTTATTTAGTAAGGCAGAGAAACTCATTCATTTATAAAGAAATTGTTGATACCTAATAAGTGGGAAGTGAGCCTCCAAGATGGAGAGACGACACTTATGAATACTGTGTATAACATGTATATTTTGGGTTCATAATGCTACTTAGTGATCATTTCAAGGTTGTAATATTAGCTATTTTATAAATAAAATTAACATAATTAAATAGAATTCACAAAAGGAGCCTCTAATAAATACATGTTCAAAATATCTAGAATCTTGAGTGAGTTAGAACTGACTATAAATTCTGTTGTTTCAGGTGATATTTTTGTAAAATTTTGTGCAAGATATTTAACTTTGCTCTTCCTCAAATTTTTATTTTAAATAGACAAGCTACCCAATAAAAAAAGCTGTAGCACTTAGGTAATATTTACTTGAGATAACATGTATGAGGTCTTTAAAGAACGTTGTGACATCTAGTTGGTTCATAACATTATAACTATTATTTTGTTTTTAGAACATGAGTATGTTCTGAACTACCTGATGTGGAATTTTAGGAAAGCAGAAAGAGTGGCTTGGTATTCTTACACCCATTTGTTAATTTTTAAAAAAATACTTATTATTTTTTTACTTTGTAGAAGAACTGGGGTATAGACCAGAGGTGTGGGGGGAGGGGGTGGGTGATGAAAAGATTCACCAGAGACAGAATGGGGCACAGAAAAGGCAGATTAATGGAAATAAACTGCTAAGGGAAGCAGTGAGTGAGACAGTAGAGGTCTTCTGCACCATATGTGGGTTAACTCCATGGCCAGGGATCCAACTCAGGCAGCCACAGAGGGCCATCAGGATGGTAGTGCTGAGACATAAGCCCTGGACCACTAGGGAGGTCTATATTTTGGTAATTTCTAAGTAGCTATTCCAATTGATCCAATGGTCACCACGACTAAAGTTGGTGCTTCTTTGTGGATGTAGTGTCAGCTTTAGCAGTTCTTTCCCAAGCTCTTGATAAAAGATTCAGTCTGTTATTCAGTTAATGCCATTTAACATTATAAGCTGCCGTGATTCTAAGGAAGAAATGTATTGAACCAAGGATTCAACCTTAAGAATATATATCTAAATCAAAACCATGGGGTAGATTTGTTAAGTTACATGTTTTCCTAACTCTAATAAGTCATAGCAAATAGTTGTGTCCTGAACTGAGAACCACTAGTATTCAAAGAAACCACTGTTCTATCAAAAATGTTAAAAAGCAAAAATTTTAATTGATAACATTTAAAGTATCTGCATGCATATAAATACGAGAGTATATGGCAAATAGGATTGTACTATAGTGGTGGAACAAAGAGTGGTTCTTCTTTATATTCCAAATACTTCTTTATTCCTTGAAGTGTGTATATGTATGTATACATGCATACATACATACATATGTATCTATATCTATACTTACTATATACTATATAGAGGTATATATAAACAAATTTTGATGCATACATCATCCATGCTGACTTAAAAGCTCAGGTTGAAACAATCCTTCCTGTTTTTGTGATGGTGTGTTAATGATAATGAAGATAATGTCAATAACAATGATGATGATGATGATAATGATGATAAAGCATCCACTGATACTCAATGAGTACTAATGCCTATGTTAAGTGATATACATATAATGTCCTGTATTATTCTCATTATATCCCTGTAACTGGGCTGTATTTTCATCTTCATTTCACAGAGAGGGAAATGAATAGATAGAGAGGTTAATTATTCAACTTTTACACATTAATATGGAACTGTTGCTTGTACCCAGGTATTCTGAATCCAAACCACCAACTCCTAATTTTACACGTTGTTCCCCATGAAGAGTAAAGATGGCTAAGGGATGCTATGGGTCTTTCTTAATGATTCCCCTGAGACACACTTTTACTAAGAAGATGCCTTTATCATACATAATATTGAACTTTTGTCCCCTCCTTCAGTGCATACAATGAATAATTCACTGTGCATCTTATTGGGGGCAGAAAATAATGTGAATTCAGAGATATTCTAATAGAACAGAGACACATAGATTGTATCTGGTCAGCTAGCTAACCAGAATAGATGTAACCATCAAATCTAAAAGTAATCACATTATTTTTGGGCAAATTAGACCCTAGAGCTGTTTCGTAGGTGCCATCAAGTCTTCCATAAATACTTGTTTCTTAAATATGTAGATTGCAGCCCTCACTTCACATAGTACATTAGCTGCCTTATGAGAATTGATTTAACCTTTTTAAAATAATCTAATATCTATAGCTTCTTCAAAAAAATCGCTCAGTTTGAAAGATTCCACTTTCACAAATCCATGCACGCTGTTTCCTAAAATATTTATTATTTATTTTGTATTGCTTGCGCTCTATTAGATATTATTTTTCTTAAAATATGACATCCCACTACCACAACCCCCACCCCCTTCCAGCTAGAGGTCTAGGATACATAATTCCATTTTAAATCTAATAAAAATTACTAGTATTCTGTGCTTTTAAAGATACTGGCTGACTACTTACTGTGCCCATATGACCTCTTTCGATTCACACACATTTATCTCAAAATCTCAACAAAGGTACCAGAATTTTCAGGAAAAAAAAATGACATTTATAAACTCAATGAAACATCTCAGAGTTTATTTTGACCACTGCTCCCTATAGCAATGATAACTCAAAGGTACTATAATACTATAAAAAACTACAGAGTAAAGAATAATTTTTAGTGAGTATAATATTTTTCTTCAAAGGTGGGGGAAAAAACCCAGATAGGATCAAAGTAGTTCAGGGACTTTTAAGTAGAAATAAGAAAATATAATCCAGGAAAGGAAAATTGAGTTTCATAATGGGATCAAAGCAATGGTGAGAACTTTAAGCAAGAATTCAGCACTGCGAGTCGCTTTTAGAATTATATAGTTCTCTGATAGTCTAAATAGAACTGTGCTTATCCTGTAGTCACCCAAGTAAACACATATATTTATTTCCTCGTGCAAAAATACATTTTTTTGAGCATCTACTGTATATAATTCCCAGTGCGGGGTAATATGACAGATGCTGCTGTGTAAACATTCCTGACATTAAGAATTGTGATTT
Source organism: Galemys pyrenaicus (assembly GCA_019455555.1). Lineage (NCBI taxonomy): Eukaryota > Metazoa > Chordata > Mammalia > Eulipotyphla > Talpidae > Galemys > Galemys pyrenaicus. The sequence goes on from JAGFMF010011625.1 coordinate 509,161, forward strand.
TTCTCAGGGTGAACTTAGTCCTGTTATTTCTACTTTTAACCCTTCAAGCTGTTTTAATTTTAACAAGTTCCTTAACATTAAATCATCCCAACATTTTATCCTGTTTCTCTTCTGAGGTGTTGAATGTTATCACAATAACTGTCAAAAAGTTACATATATCCATCATGCAGGCATAAGAAAAGTATAGTTAAAGAAACTCTGAAGTTTAACTAACATTAATTTATCTGCCCTGTACTAGAACTCTTAGATGAATTATTTTCAGACAAAAACAGGACATACGGCACGATCAACAGTAAGGAATGCTTACTTTTGAAAAAAAAAGGATATTTCAAAATATCTTTTGAATTACCATGTGCAAAAAGACTCATCTTTCCCCGATAAAAGAGCCAAAATTTAGAATACATTGATGTTTTTGTTTGTGAATTTAAATATATTAAGATAAAAGCAAACAATTTCAAAATAGTTTCTCAGTATGTTACTCTGTTAACTATGTGCCATTAATTAAAACCAAGTATTATTGAAATTGGAAGATAATTTGAATTTAGAATAATACATGGTCAGAAAAAATAAAAGGTAAACTTTGTGATTTTGCCCCTTTCTTTTCTTTTCTTCCTCTATTTTACCAGTCCATCTGTTAAAACGAGATTCTTGTTTTTCTCTTAAGGTGAATGTATGGGTGGATGAATGAAAGGAATCAATATTAAATCTTTTACTCCTGATGTTTCAGATGTTCCATAATTTTAGAGCATCTTAGAGTAGATCATTTCACAAAAAGCACAATAATAATATCTAGCTCATTGGGTTTTTATGAGAATTCACTGATTTTTAGTTTAAATATTTTAGAGTAAAACCTGGCATATAGTAAGTACTCACTAAATGGTAGGCATTGTTATTCAAGTAATCACAGAACTTGTTTCCATCTTGAGCTTGTATCCGTATTAGAATTATAAATTAAATTTAAATTATAACATCAGTGTCATCAAGATTCCAAATGTAAATGACATCCTAGCCTATAAGACAATCCTAGCCTATAAGACAAATCATACATTATATAGAGAGAGCTAGATATACTATACATTATTTTACCAGTGAATCACAAAGTTATTTTGCATTATTTTACCTGTTTGTTTTGGTGCACAAATATGAAGTTGATGAATTCACTACAAAGTCACTGTTTTATGATAGCTAACTATCTGGAGAATAAAAATGTATTCTCTGAGAGAGAGAGGGAATGAAGAGGGGTAAAGAGAGAAGGTGGGGGGAGAGAGAGAGAGAGAGAACACTTTAATTGTTCATGTATTTTAGTCTCTGCCCCTTCCAATATCCTTTATCTGTGGGTTTTTTTTTTTTCTGTTAACTGACACCCCTCCCACCACCCTGAATGTCATACTTTGTTCCTTTCTTTCTATACCATCTTGCTGTTTCTTGTCCTGTGTCCTGATGCCTCGGTACTACATGTGACTTCCTGGTCCTTCTGTCCATATTCTCCTCGCTTCCATTCTTGGGGTCTGGGAAGATAGTAACAAAAGTCAATTTCTAGACATATTTATGTCATGTGATTCTGCATTTGGAGGGACAGAGTTCTGCCTTGTGTACTAATATAACTTTTATTCAAATAAGTTTTATTTCCTCTACCTTGGAATTGATCCTGCTCTACTGCCTTCTCTGAGCAACACACTCCATTGCACTTGATCTCTCCACCCTTCCTCAGACTATGGCTGCATGCCTATAGCACTGTTTTCTTTCAAGCTCTGGTAGAACTGCTTACTTGTCGTGTTTTCATGGGAAGCACCATATGGATATCTTCAACACATCAAACTCTTGCTTGTCTAAAACAGGACAATCCACTGCCTTTATAGCTTGTTTTAGTAAATAGTATATCGCTTCTTCAAAACAGAAATCTGGAATCCCTTTCATTCCCCATCTTCCATCTCTACAAATAAATCATAATCTCAGTTATTTCTCCCTGGTAGGCTGATTGGTGGATAGAGATGTATAATTATCTCACTTCCTCCCATTTACATTCACACATCACTTGTCCCAGTATCCTTCAGCTAATGGTTGCACTCTTTCCACTTTATCTTTTTGTAGATCTCCTTGTTCTGCTCTTAACCCAATGTACAGTGGCTGTATATGTGTTTTTAAAGCTGATGCCGAGGAGTTTTTTATCATATATAGGCATGATTCTGGTAAGTGAAAAATTTCATGGAATTTTAAATTAGCTTTCAGATAGATAGTCTCCTAATTCACTCATAGTACTTATGAAGCCAAGCAACCTCTGACCCCTTCATTTCTTTTAGTTTTTGGAAACCATCATCCTATTTTTTCCTTTTAGTCTGAGTTATGCATTTCTCCTCTCTGAAGTCACAACTCTTTTCTTTCCCCTAACCCCTTCTTAAAAGACTCAATTCCATTCCTGCGTCTGTGTTATTTCCTGGTGTTGCCTTGACAATCTCCTATTTGGCCCCTTACTATAAGAGTTGTATACCGTTTGTTTACCTATATCATGCTTACTGCTCATTAACATTCTCAGTATAGAATTGCTTCAGATAATTCTCTGGAAATTGAATTTGGAATCAGAAACACAAGAGACCATTTTCCACCATATCACTTGTTGATGAGCGACTATATGTACCACTTACTTTCTCTGCATTCTATTCTCACCATCTATAACTTATGGATTATAATATCTTTGTATGACTATGACAATTTTTTAATTAATTAATTAATCTATGCATGGAAGAACTGGGGTATAGGCCAGAGGTATGGGGTGGATATAAGAGGATTCACCAGAGACAAGAGTGGGGAGCAAAACAGGCAGATGGACTGAAATACACTGTTGAGGAGAGCAGTGGGCGAGGCAGGAGAGGTCTGCTGCACCAAGTGGGTCCCCTCCCTGGCCAGGGATCGAACTCATGGTGCTTTGCCGCAGATGCTTCACAGTGTGGTGCTCAACCCACTGTGCCACCAGGGAGGCCCTATCTCTGATTTTTTAACCTTAAGTACTACTAGTCCCTACTCAAGACTTATGCAGACCCATTGCCATGAGAATGGAATCACAAGGAGAGTTAGCAATCCAGTACTAATTTCAAACTAACAATGTTTTCTTCCCCTTTATTAATGTGTTTGCATTTTACAAACACCTCCTGGAGTTAAAATGGCTTAACCTAAAGGCTGTGAGAGTAGATATTTTCATGATGGATAATTATTTTGAAGCAGGAAATATTAATAGGATCTTGCAACATTTCTACTTTATCTGTGCTCTGAGCAGTCTGATTCCTAGAGCTATGGCATCTTCATTTGTGGCCATTAATACAATTCAAATACCAAGTGAAGGAATAAGATTTCTAATCCCTCAGAGATCTATATCTCTAGCTTGTTGAGCTTTTAGTTGTATTTTTTATTACTAACTCTTGACATATTTGTATATGCTGAAGATTTCAATTAAAATAGACAGCAGGGTGATATTGAATCAATACTTGTTTTGTATCTAGGGAAAAAGAAGCAATATGAAATATGGAAATCTGAGAGAACATAAATGCTCTGGAATCTGCTGTGAGACATATCCTCCTGCTTGTCAGACAGACATGATTTTTAGAGCAGAGAATTTGCTGGCTTAAAGAAGACAACTTGCCAGTTTCATTAGTTTTGTATCTTTCTCTAGACAGATTCACTGTTCCGATCATTAAAGTGCCATCCTAAGCTTCCATTAAGTTTGAGCCAAACGACAGCCTATTAGAAGTGCTTTGTGCAATAACAGTATGTAGCGCAATAGTGCTTGTAGAAGAGTAAGCTTGTGATAACTTCACTATAAACTGGGTTCTGTTCTCTTTTTCATTCTTGCTTAGGTTCAGTTTTCATGAGCTTGCCAACAACATCATTATTAGTGCTTCTTATAAAGACCCAGTGAAGATCACCCTGAAAGAGTAATTCTTAGAAGAGTTTACGAATATAAAGTACCAATATGGTAGGAAGTGAGTTTTCCTTACCTACTCAGGGGTGTGTGGAAAGTTCAAGTAGTGTAGTTTCAAAGAACAATGAATCGCTTAAACATATTCAAAGTACACTTGAGCATAAATACTATTGGATCATGGGTATTTCTTGTCATTAAAGTTATATGGGAAACCTACCTGTAAATAGGAACTCTCTAGTGAAGAAAATAATATGTTTTCAATTTGAAAACCAGAATAATTCATTATTTTGTGCCATACTGTGTACCACAGTATCTGCCTGGGATTCAGAAGAACCTGCAGGAAATCTTGTGACAAACATTTAAGGTCAACTAGATAACATTTTCATTCTCTGTGATTCCCTCTGAATTTGCTATTGTTCATTCTGAATTCATTGTTCTCTAAAGGCAAGAAGCAGAACAAACACTAACTGTTGGATATCTTGTCTTGCTGTCTATCTGCTGACTCTTTTTGGATGCATGCAGTTCTTCAGACTATGATAGAAAATAGTATTTATGTTTATACATTTTGTGTTTTTCCTCAACATATCATTTTCCAACAGACTCATTGGATTTCTTAAACTGCTAATGTACAAGAGTTTCCCAAATTGCCAGTTATTTTGTAGACTGACAAGATAAATACCTCCTTTGTTTGAAAAGTTAATCCTGAAGAAAGGAGAGGATACTCAGCCAGTTACCAATGGAGCTCAGTGCCTTATTTAAGAACACATGGCTTCTTTATAGTCATCAACAGGCAAGGATTCCTACAAAAGGTGTTAATAAGTTCTTGATATATATACCTATGCCTCTTGGGCTTCTGTTCCACCAACAGTAAGGAGAGAAACTCTAATAATCTGACCCTTGAGAAAACTCTGTTTATTGCTGGGAAGAAGAACCTGATTGCTTTTCCATAATGCTTGGAATCTGTTTTATCCCTGTTGTTATAGATGTCCAAGTATAAAGCATAGAACAGTAGATGATTTCCCACAATAAACAGATTCCTACAGCTAGAACATTATTAGCACTAAATGCAAATGAAACAGTTTACCAGAGCTGCAAAAATGGTATATAAAAAGCATTCTGCCATGTCATGAAATAATTAATTTGATAGCATTCAAATATTATTTTTACATTTATACATTTGTTTTAATAAATACAGAAAGCATAGTATTAAAGAAAGCCATTTTCCAATAAAGCAAAAATGCCAATTAAGGAAAGTTAAGAGAAAAAGAGAGCAGATCATTTTAAAGTTTAGTTTATTAGAAATATCTGATTATAATGTTACCACATCTAGAACGTAATTTACTTTTCAAAGGTGACTAGAAATTTTTTTTTTTTTTTTGGTGTTCTAAGCTTTTAAGCTTCTGTCATCACTGTAGATATTTCAGTAGAGTAATATCTCCCACTGGTTTTGCTTGTAATTCAAATAGGCCCCCTTGTTTTGTGTAAAACTTACCAAACTCTCTCAATAGCAGATTCAATGCTAGAGGTAGGATATGAACACCTACTGTGTGCAAAAATCTCTGTTACCAAGCAGGAAACCTGGCAATAAAGCAAGAACCCTGTCTGTAAGCAGTCCACAGTCTCAGAGGAGAGGTACAGACTTTAGTGAGCTTTTAACTAAAGTCAAATTGCTTCAGAGTTTAGCAGGCCCAGTGAAACTCCATTCAGCACAGATTTGTTCTGCCCCCCACTCATCCATTTACTGTTACCTTTGTTTTCTCATGCAGTCAGATTCCTTTCTGTTGGCCTCCTTCCTCTGAGACTGAGAATATGCATCTGTGTGGGAGTGAATGCCCTGAGTCACTGCACAGACTCATAAACACAAACAGAAGGGACAGAGGGGAGGCTATGATTTTAGAAACTCGGTCTTATTCCCCTTTGCACCTTAAAGGTCACTTCAGGTCCTTATCATTTGGACTAGGGCTTGTCTTTAGAGCCATTTATGGCACATACATAAAATGTATTGCACCTTACTGGAAAAATGCAGTGTTTGCAAACCACTTGAGAGAACGATGGATTTATGGAGAGGGAAAAACACACCCAGTCAAGCTATTAAACACTGGTTTCTATGCCATCTCACTCACTAGGATATGAATGTGGAGCTCTCATTTTAGACTCTAAGATGTGCAAGTATTTGGATCCCTTCTGAAATAAATTATTTGCTAAGGTCTCTTTTAGGGATCAATTTCACTTGGGATCAATATCTTCAGGATCATAGATTTTTGCGGCCAGTGCTCAAGGGTTAGACATGGACAACACATACAATAACAGAAATAACAGGAAAGTTAGTTTTCAATTACTGAAAAGAAGTGGAATATAAGAAAAAGCCATTTTCTCAAGTAATTAATTCTTTTAAATTGATTTTTTCAACAACTTGGTATGGCATCATATGTTTCCACAAATGTATTTCATTTTCCTTAAAAGAGTTACACTCTTTCCTTCCTGTATATATTTATGGAACTGTATCACGAACTTCTGGTGGTGAAATTGTGAACCCAAATTGATAGGCAGCAAGGGGGGAAAGACGACCTTCTGGATGTCAATTTCCAATGAACAGAAGGAGTCCTTTGTATGTAACTATATATTTTGCATAACTTAACCTTTAAAGTGTTGTGTGATTTATTTATATATGTGAAATCAAAAAGAAAATGCCACTCTTTTTTATTGCAGATGTCATTTGGTTAGAGCTATAATTAGAAATATATAACGAATATTTAGAAAGTATTTTGTTTTTACTTGTATGGGGTTCTCGGAGAGGGGAGACTGGCAAATACACTTCAGCAGGTGTTGCTTACAATTCAACTCAAAGATCTCACTCAGTGGAGTCTGTGAGCACCATGGCCTTTTAGAAAAGGCATTGGAGTGGGTGTTTAGAAACGTGGATTCTCGCTCATTTTGGAGCTAGTTATGTAACTTAAAGGATATCTCTAGCTCAGTCCAAGTCCTCTCTTTCAGTCTCCACTATCACCTTATATGTTATATAAACATTGTCCACATGTATCGTGTGGTTATTATGCAGCCATTACACATTTTGCTCTATTTAAAACACCTATTAGAATTTTACTAGATTCTATTGAAATGATCTGTTCATGAGTCTGACTTTCCTAAATGACAGAAGTTGCTTAGAAAAGTTTGTTAAGCTGAACTGACCTTTTATGTATCTCATTTCTCAAGTGTCTGTGTTTTCATTCTGCCAAATAAAAACAAGATTATATTTTCTCCTATTCATCATAACAGAATTGGGAGGGTTTTCATAATATTTTCTCTATTGTTGATATAATACTTTATGGTATAGTATTTTTTGATGTCACTATTTTAATTTTATGTTTATAGTTCAAATGTCTCAGTCTCAGTGAACTAAGTCTATTCCCTCTACAGATTGTTCTTAGTGATAATATAAATTAAAACATCACAGATTTTCAGTTCTGTGAGATAATAAAACCATAAAGCAAAACCAGTGTTTGCCAAAACATTGATCACTGTAATTTGGCTTTAGGTCCTTTAAAAAAATCTATGCCTTTTTGTCTTTGCATTTTTATTTGTGACACAGTATTAATATATTGCTGAACTTTCTCAGATCCGTCCAATAGAAAAAAACAGCAACAACAACATAAAACTGGTGTTTGGCCAAAACTTGTTAGTCTGTTCCTACCTGTTCATCTTCAAGCATCTTCCAAGAGTTACTTTCTAAAACAGTCTTAGGGTCTACATCTTAAAGCTGAGAGTAAAATCCATTAGCAACCCACACTGAGGGCTAATTGCTAGAGTATAATCTTGGCAACATTTTTATATCTGCTAGTGAAGCTCACAGAGCTAAGAGGGTACATTATCTTATAATTATATTCGCAAGAGATTTTTGTTCTTAACATATTATAATGATGTGAATAATAGCATGGGATATTGCCAAACGATGGAATTATAACCTGTGAAGATGAAGGTTCCCTTCTCTTTTGAATTATGGTTGACAGTGTCTTGAGTTTATATTTGAGGTGGATGTGGTATTATCACATATTTTTCCTTTTTCTTTTTCTCTTTGATAACTAAAATACCCCAGTACTACTCAGGAGGAGGTGAGGACATGAAGCGATAAATAAGAATCAGAAATAAGGAGGATATTTTAACAGTGATACATCGCTGGTTTAAAAAAAAAAGTAAAAATTTTAAAAAAGAAATACTGAAAAAGAAGGGGTTAAAATTGCCAAAATTTAAGGAAAAAGTCTTCCCCCCATGGTTTACACAACCAAAATGAAGCTGAGCGTTCATTCATTTTGAAAACTAACATAAAGCATCTCATCAATATTCAATTAAATTTTAGACATAAGGACATTGAAAAAGATGATGTTAAATTATGATGTTTTTCAATTCTGTTGCTAAATAACATTTAAAATGTTAGAGTTTAGTCACCTTCAACATTTAAAATATTGTTTTTTAGTCACAATACAGCCTTTTTTGTTAATTGTCTTGCTGGATATTGCCATCACATTATCAAATATGAAAACAAGTGATATAAATAATATAAATAAGAGGCATAAGGTGGATAGTGAAACAAAATTTTTGAGTGTAGAGAAGGGCCAGCTATAGTTGAGTAGACACAATGAAATGAGAAAATTACTTAAAGTACCTTAGGTTATGGGGAGCAGGTAGAGAAAAAAAACCTTGAGAGGAACTTTTATGATAAACCAGTTGGGTTGAATACAGTGTTTTTGTGAGAAGTGGTAAACGATAACTTAGGAAAGCAAAGTATGAGCTCTGTTGCAGTACTCACCTCAAACTCACCTCAACTTACACTCACCTGAGTACATTTACATCAGGTGTTACAGATGGTTATTAGGTAATGAAACACTGGGGACACTGTACAAAGGGTTCTCTTCTAAATCTATATGAGAGATCTCTGCTGAGACTCCTGCCTGTTGGAGGTCTGGTAAACTTGTTCTTCTACCCAATTCCTTTGATACAAATTAGGTCTCACTTTTTATTCCAAATTTTTGACTTCTGAAGCCTGGCATTTCTGTTATCTGTTCCACTTTTGCCTTCTCTGTTTGCACAGACAGTATCTGCTTTACCCAGTATCTAAGAATGTAAGTCTTACCTACCACATATTTTCTATACAAAATCCACATTTTGTATTTTTAGTAACTTTGCTAAAGATTTGAGAGGCTACGCTTAAGTTTCTTCTTCACTCCCTTCACCTTACTTCATTGAGAGCAGTTTCTCTCTCTTATTGAGGCCCTGATATAAACTGACATCCATGCCCTCTAGGGACTTCCCCACTCCCACCATGAATTTGCTCGTTTTCTTGAATTATTTATGCTCAGTTAGATTTAGTCACAGCCTTTTGCTACCTCTGAAACTGTAGTGTAAAGTCAGCAGCCTTAGGAAGATCCCTGGATCTGCTTTAGCAGCTTCCATTCCACTTATGATATGTCATTGAAAGAATTTGACTTGTTTTAAAAAAGGATGGCCTGGGGCAAGCCTGGGGCATAATCTCTTGGGGCTAAAGAAGTGAGTGAGTTATTGCACTTTGTATGTATGTGTTCATTTATTGTGCACAAACACATGCTTTCATTCTACTGGATAACACAATGGATACTTTGGAGTAGCCCTAAGAATCCCATGCAGACTAGGAATTTGAGGTTTCATTTTGATAGCCATACAATGTGTGATGTGAATTTTGATTTCTTCCTTCTAGCCACATTAGTAATGGATGTAGCTAGAAGAATATATTTCTTAGTATTTTCTGAAACAAAGGGTGTTTCAAATCTTACTTTTCTAAATACTGCTATTTTCCCTTTTTGTCCCAATTTGAGTAAAACTTCAGGATAAAGGTGCTTCAGAAATTAGCCCACTCATTTTTCCACAGGTTTTGTGGGATGGTTATGGTTGTCTGCCTAGTATTTATTATCCCTTGCCTCATTGCCAACAGAAGGCTGATTGTATTTGAGTTTCTTTGTCCCAACCCCCACTCCAGATCTGAATCTTTGTTTAAATGAGCTGAATTTTTAATACTGTTATTCTGTTCTTAGGTCATGAATGGGTTATCCCAAAAACAGTTTAAAATAATTTGTTGAGAAAGTTTAGAGTGGACTGATTAAAGTTTTTCTTCATTTAAAAAAGACCAGCATAGCTCTCCTGTAGGATATTGACAAGGTGAACACACATACACATACACACATATTCTTTTTTCATGATTATTCAACAGGGAGTCATCCCATGAACACTGGACACAACAAATTTATGACAAAGCAATTAGAGTATAGAAGTATAAAGCAAGCTTAACTGATGGTAGTTTTATGGCAGTCAATCAACCAGTTCTGACAATTGCTCTAACTCTGGGTATTTTTTTAGATGAGCCAATACTTTTTAATGTACTCTCAGCAATTTCTTCTCTTTTTAAACTAGTCCAGGTATTTTCCTCAAATTTGAATCTATAGTTCCTGCTATTGCATAATTTTACTGCATTATCCCATATACCCTGTAATTTTATCATATAATTTTTACTTCCTATATGTTTTATTCCTGCACTTGGCACCAACTTCCTCTTTGTCACAGAACAGAAATCTGACACTTTTTCCTTCTTCTACCCTTTCACACCCCACCTCCAACTAACTGATCAGTAAATCTTATTGATTCAAACTCTACATATCTCATGCATTCATACAGCTCTCCTATACCTACTTCAACTGGTTTGCTTCAGTCTTTAACTAATCTTTACATGAATTGTTGCAATAGATGTCACCACTCTGTGTTCTTACTCTTCCCACAACAATCCATTTTCAAAATTATTTCCAGAAAGAGCTCTTTTAAATAAAAATTTGGCATGTCATCTTCCTGTTTGAAATTGTAAGCAATTTCCTATCCCTTGAGGAGAAAGTCACAAGTCTTTTGCATGACATTTAAGACATGTGTTGCTTTTTTTCCCCCCTATTTGTATGCTCTCTAGCTTACTGCTGTATGAATCCCTTGTGACAATGATATGGAATTTACTAGAATTTTCTAAATAGGATTCCCTATAATTTATGATTTTTTACATGTCAAAGTCTTTTTTTATCCTCAAAGATTATCAGGGATTAACTAACAGGTAATTTTTACCCTAACACTTGTGATGTATTAGGTATTTCTCTACAGGACTATCACAATGTCATTGCATACCTCTATTAGTGCATAAAAAGACAAATTTTAATAGTTAATTTTCTTGTTTGTTTCTCTACTAAACCCTGAACAAATGCACCATTTGTCATTGTATTTCTGATATTCTCATTGTGCCTGGCACATAGTAGACAAGTAATGTCTGTTTTCAAATGAATAGTGACAAAGAGGATCACTAATGTGAAGACTGAAGGCTATCTGTATATGACATCAGCTAAGCTTTGTAAAAAGAAAATTTCAGGGAGTTAATTGTTTTTGTTTGCTATTATCTTTGTGATAACACATGACCAATTTTATATGTGGTCATTTTATTTTTGTTTTTCACTTACACACTTGAGATTACTTTGTAGTTTTGCATTGTTTTTCTGCTCTGGAATGTATTAAGTAATAGATGTTTTTAACTTAAACAAGAATTTAAACAATTGATCAGGAAATCACATTTGAAAACATATATATTGATTACTTGATATTAAGTGAATGTATATTATGTTGACTTAAGGAGAGACTGCAGAGCTTAGAATTATTTCAGGAGATGATTTTTTATAGCTTATTTTTAGGGGAAAGTTTTGTAATTATCAAGATAGGCTAGGCCATTTTGTAGTAAAACAAAATAAGCCCCTTCGTATAAAACACCCCAAGATCTCAGAAGATCAACCCTACAAAGCTTTACCTCTCGTTGGTGCTACAATTTCAGTGCATAGCAAAATACTTCCATCCCACATAGTCTTTCATGATTCCAGGCTAACAATACCAGTCATACCTAGAGACATACCTTCAAGAACATGAGAACTAGGCAAGAGCAATACTATAGAAAGAAAATGGAAATTGTTTGGTCTGCAGCCAAATGTGACATATCTAAGAAGTGACATTCTTCATTTTATCAGAATTTAATGACCAAAATAGTTACATGAACTTTCCAAATTCTGGGGAATAAAGACATATGGTACCTATTTTATAGATGTACTATAATGCTTCAGTTTTGGAAAAGTTAACACAATTTGTAAGGGTCCAGGTAGAGAGAATAAAGATCTTTTTTTCAGTTCATTCTTTCCGGTAAGGAGTAAAAAGTATTAATTTTTATTTGAGTTTCAATTTAAAAGTTCTCTCTCTACTCTTTCTCCTGTCTCTATAAATTTAATATTGCCTTAGTTTTATGTATTATATATGCACTTCATTTGAATTACCTATAGAGCATTGATTAAAATATAAATAAAATTTTAAAAGTATTATATTAGCCTACAATTTTGTCAGAAGTTTTCCACTCTAAGGTACAGTGTCCAACTGTGTATTTGAAACACAAAAGAGAACATATTGTCTGATAACTATGAAAAATTCAGGCTTAGACTATACTGACTTCAGGTTTATCATTGCTCTAGTGATATTATCATATCCTGGGATCTCCTTTCATCTCTAGATCAGTTCTACTCTTGGGGTTTTATTTCTAGTAAGATTCTCTGTGTCTTAGGGATTCTTGGCCTTCTCTATGCCATACCTATTTGTTAAAAGTGAAGTTTTTAGATGGTTTACATTAATTACTATAGATAGTATGTAGAAGAGGAACTGACACTTGATAAATATTTGATATGTGTCGATTTAATCTTTGCCCACTGCTCCAGCAAGATTCTTGGAATACATTTCACTATCCTTACTCACATCTTAAATAATCAATGTAATTAGTAGATTAACTTTAAAAAATATATTTATTTATTTATGCATACAAGAATACAAGAGCTGGGGTGCAGGCCAGAGGTGCAGTGGGTGAGAGGATTCACCAGAGACAGAGTGGGGAGCAGAACAGGCAGATCTACTGAAATACACTACTGAGGGGAGCAGTGGGTGAGACAGGAGAGGTCTGCTGCCCCATGTAGGTCACCTCTCTGGCTAGCAGTGGATCTCATGCTGCAGTGGCTGCAGATGGCTCCATAGTGCTGTGACTTAACCCCTTGTACCACCAGGGAGGCCCAAAAATCAAATATTTTGAATGGCCAGGCCTGTGTCATTTATTGAACTTGAAAGTAGGCAAGGATATGTTTGTTGTTAATTCTATCTGAAATTCTTGAACTGAAAGTTGGAAAGGTGGATGTCCTGGAAGGAAAATGGATTGTGGAAAGGCAAATTAAGCAGACAATCAAAAATGCCTATTATGCTTATTGTACAAATAAACATTTGTATGTTAACTTGGATTGTTCAAATATATTTAGAATGTGTTTTGATAAGTTATCATACTAACTGTTCTCTTTACTAAAAGTATTTTAATGAAAGCTTTTTTCTTTAAGATCTATTTGTAAATCTTTTAAGTAAGATTTATAAGCATATAAGAACTGGGATATAAGCCAGAGTGTGTGAGGGTGGGGGTGAGAGGAATCACCAGAGAGAGTAAGGAGCAGAACAGGAGATCTACTGAAATACACTGCTGAGGGGTGCAGCAAGCCAGGCAGGAAAGGTTGTTGCACCCTGTGGGTTAGCTCCCTGTCTAGTTCCCTGGTTAGCTACCTGGATGGAACTTGTGGTGCAGTGGCTGGTGATAACTTGATTACATTGTGTCTTTAAACCCTGTGCCACCAGAGAGGTGCCAGTGTTAATGAAAGCTATTATGTGTTCTTCAAAATAGACAACTATAAAAATGGAAATATTTCAGAGTGAATATGTGATAATTGAAAATTTTTGAGACTCAAAAGATAAGTTGTCCTTTAAAATAAAAATAAATGTTTTATGACTTTAATCAAACTTATATTTGTTTTATCTGTCCAGATCTATCTTCATTATTTCCCCAAAATAATAAACTTTTTCCTGAAAATGTATTAAATATTTCTTACCCATGATATTCCTCCTTGCCTTTATTTTGTAAAGCAATTTTTAACTTGCTCAAAATGTGATACACAATTACTAATTGCAAAGCTATATTTAGTATTTTAATATGATCTTGATGTATATTTTTATAAACAAGTGAGGTGAATGTGTTTATTATTATTTACATACATATTATCATGAAGAAGAGAGAATTATTTGTCAAGGTGTTTTGATTACTACATTTCATCAGAAAACTAGAAACCAGTAGGTTCAAATTTAGCTAAATCAGATTTGGTGCATGTGATTATTTGTTATATTTATTACCTGCTATGTAATTACATTATGAGCAGATATATTTAAAAAAAAAAAACACTTTAACCAGATTGCATTATCCTGAAATCTTAAATATTTTAATCCACATTTGAATAACTGTACTTGTTTATAGGAATTATGTTTATTAATCAGTTTAGTTATAGTCTCAGTCTGTTTTTTTCATAGTACAATCAGTTTTGTAGTATTTCATTCCAAAATCACTCATCTTAAATTGAGATTTATTTCATAATATAAATCATAAATAATTTTTATACTGGCAGCCAATATCAAAGACAATTTATTGGGATTCTGGGTGAGTTTTTGATTACAAAGGGACTTTGGTGTACCTTATTTTACAGTATTTGTCATTTTTATTTCTGATGTAATATTTATTTTCATCTTTTCTATGTGAACTGTTATTTATAATTTAATGTTAAGTTGCTAGGCATATGTAATGGACTATCCCACAATCATATTCTAAGATTTGCCATCATCCTCCCAATCCACTCACCCCTACCATTTTTCTGCTGTCATTTTGGTGATATTTTCACTCATTTCTTTAATAATTTTTTTAAAGATTTATTTATTTATGCATACAAGAGCTGAGGTACAGGCCAGAGTCGCAGGAGGTGAGATGATTCACTAGAGACAGAGTGGGGAGCAGAAAAGGCAGACTGACTGCAACACACTGTCTAGGGCAGCAGCGGGCGAGGTAGGAGAGGTCTGCTATACCATGCGGGTCCCCTCTCTGGTAGGTGGCAGGGATCGAACTTGTGCTGCAGTAGCTGCGGTTTGCTTCATTGTGTGTTGCTTAACCCACTATGCCACCAGGAAGGCCCAATATTTTTTTTTTTCTAAAAGATAACATTTTGTTATTGATAAGAATGACATTTATCCATTCGCCAAGGATTAAGGTGTATGGTAGAATTAAACCACCCCCACATTCTCAAGTGATTTTTTATACAACAAAAGGCGCAGTTCATTTCAACTTGCTAAGATATTGAGGTATAGCAATAATGTATTTTCATTTATGAAATAGAAGAATCCTGAACCATGAGCCATCTAAGAATTCCACCTCTCATTCCCATGCTTTAGTAGGTTTGGTGCCAGAGTAGGACTGTCAAACTATTTCTGTCATGTAAAAACTATAATATAGTCCTTACAGAAAAATCTGCCCTAGTATCAGTTGGATTTATGAAACACGAGTACCATTATGTATAAAACATAAACACGAACATTTCTCTAAGCTTATACATGTAGATACAGAATCAAGCCCTAAAGATTCTGCATTTATATTTCAGATCCTAAGATTTCACAAAGATAACCGTCCATCGTTATGAACAACAGCCACAAAACTTAAAAATAACATTTTTAGAATTGAAAATTTATCGTGGATTTTATGTGTGTCCCTAGAATAACTACAGTAAAGCAGCAGAAAGTGTAAATAGCCTCAGGCTCACAGCCTAGGGTTTAAATGTGAGTCAAGAAGCCAATCTAAAAACTGTTTCTGTGCAAGTCAAGCAAGGAACAGAACTTCAGACTTAACATTGATAAAGTGAGCATTTCCCCCCAAGTTCCAAACTATTTAACCTGGAATTGAAAAGGAGTTAAACAAAAATCCAAAACCTCTTCTGAACTGATTTAGACTTTTCTTCCTTGTGAAACTATAAACAGAAAATAGGATCGGGTTTTGGAAAGTTGAAGGGGATGTGATCAGGGATTGAGGGGTACTTCAAATCTGCTTTCAACTAAGCCTGAGGGGTAATCTGAAAACTAGATTCTCCACCCTAGTGTCACATATAAGTTAATCCCCCGTTTTAATTTACAGTCCATAATGCAGTTTCTTTGGCAGTGATTCATAATTTCCCATTTTACCTGATGACGGCATGATGATAGTGGTTTCTCAGGAGCAGTTTCTACCTCTACCAAGCCAGCTTCTCAGAGTACTGTTTCCCTTAGAAAATACCACCCACCCATTGCCATTCTTAAGGAATGCAGCAGTGCTTTACTGAAAATGTTGATGCCTTCTATTGTTATGCAGGACCACGGTCATTAAAATTTTATCATGTAAACCCTGCTGTCTGCACAGAAGAGGAATGAAATGCTGGCAAAGGATGATCACATATTTTGTCAGAATCTTCTAAAAGGAAAACCAACAGGAAGAAACCAAAATAGCACTGCCTTTAACTTAAATATAAAGAAATCTCAGTGACCCTGATATTGATGCTTATCTATCAGAGTTCATTTTCACACTTTTCCTGAATATCTCAGTTTCTCAAAGTTGCATGACAGCTTGATCCAGTTACACATTATGATTTTCATACGTTCCTCTTGGAAAGTAGATATTAATCAAAGACTGCCACTGAGAGTTAAAGGTAGCACACTATTGATTACACTGTTGACTTTTCAGTGGGCAGAGATAGGTAGGTATAGAGCTCTATACAGGTAGAGAGATTAAATGGCTAGAATCCTGAAGAATCTCGTTCTTGTCATATTTTAACATTTTATTGGTTGGAATAGTTTTAATAATTTGTATCTGTAACTTGTGAAGGTTAAAATCAGAATATAATCAGATGACTATGTAGCAGATGAGAAAAATCAACCAAAAATAAATCTATTATGGGCTAAACTTTTAAATATTTTAATATCCTGTGCATAGGTAAGAGTCCTCATAATTAGCCATTTTTAAAGAGTTTTATAGAAGTGGTGAAATATTTGCTCTGATTCGTTTATTCCCTTTCAGCTTTTGAGGTTGTTGTGAAGTTTGATAGGGAGATTTCTTGATATCAAGAAGAGTTAATTAAATCAAATTTCAAATCTATGTTAGGTACCTTATCATAATTACCAGGGACAGTAAGTATTTAAAGCTATTAAATATCTTGTTTCATGAGATTGTCTCAGGATGATTTCTGGTTAGAAAAATACTCAACCAACTGTTCCTAGACATTTAATAACCTCTTATTAAAGAAGGTGGAGAGAGAGGCTGTTCCCACATGACTCTGTGACCAAAGCATAGCATTTGTGAAAGGTAGAATTTTGAAAATCCTCTTGGTCTCCCTTCGAGGTCACAGAGACCCGTCACATCACTGATCATCTAGCTCTTATTATCTTTGTTCCAGAAAGACACTTCTTTAGAGCAACACCCCTGTTAGCAAAACTTTATTTACAAGACTGACATATATTATCTTACAGGTTGAATAACAATATTTTCTTCTCTCATATTCAAGATTTTTCCCTCCAAATGTTTAGCAACTCATCTGTGACACATGACTCCACCTTTCTAACTCCACAAAAACACTTCCTGACTAAAGAATGGTTCCTTTGTTTTTTTTACCTTTGCTTGTCTGTTGCTATATATCACTTATATGAACATAGACTTCTCACTACATGACCCACTGCTCTAACAATGGAAACATTCCGTTTTAATATTTAATACAAAGATAGATGCATTGCTTGATAACATAGAATCTCTGCAAAAGAAGGAGTAGTCCTCATTCTTATTGGTACAATGGTGACTGTTATACTCTCCTTACTTGCACATCTATGTAGAAGAAATAACAGAAAAGGTGAACAGAAAGTTAGGGCAATGAGCTCAGTTCATAATCTAAGGATTATATTCTTTCCTTCCCTCCCTGCCTCCCCCCCTGCCTCCCTGCCTTGCCCCCTGCCTCCTTGCCTCCTGCCTCCCTCCCTGCCTCCCTGCCTCCCTGCCTCCCTGCCTCCCTCCCTGCCTCCCTCCCTCCCTCCCTCCCTCCCTCCCTCCTTTCCTTCCTTCCTTCCTTCCTTCCTTCCTTCCTTCCTTCCTTCCTTCCTTCCTTCCTTCCTTCCT